>JAQQSW010015498.1:0-11876 GCA_028646575.1 Pseudocheirus occidentalis | reverse complement strand
TCAGCCAATGGCATTCTTCCAAGTCAACAGGGAAATTCACACCTTTTCAGGGGGGGGAATTCACACCTTTTCACCAATGGACAGAGTTCTATACTTAACACTAGGTTACTAGGATCTACTTAACATCTCATCAAACAAATTAATTACCATTACAGAGGGACAGACTATGAAAAATCATGGAGGTAGGAGATGGAGTGTTAAGTTTAAGGAGGAGAAGTTATGATAAATTCTGGCTGGAATATCAAGGGAATGAAGGGGAGAAAGGTAAAATAATCCTAAGAGGCAGGAGAGAAATTTATTTTGAAAGACTTTTCTTGTTTTGTTGTTTTTTTTTTTTGAGGGGGAAAGGCAAGGCAGTTAGGGTTAAGTGACTTGCCCAAGGTCACACAGTACCTGTCAGGTACCTGAGGCCAGATTTTAACTCAGGTCTCCTGACTCCGGGACCAGTGTGCTATTCACTTTACCACCTAGCTGTCCCCAAAAGACTTTAAATGGCCAGTCATGATGGAATTCACCTTTGATGTCAGGTACTGAAGAGGCAGTGACTGACAAATCTCTTAAGTTTGTGAATTCTGGTCTATAGTTAGCTATGCTGATTAGGCATCTGTACTGAATATAGGATCAATATGGCAGAGGAAAGGGAAGATGCACATCAGGTTGTTTAAGGATGGGATGAAACTCCTTCAGAAACTGAACAGGTCCAAACACTTGAGTTGATCAGTAGAGGGGAACAGAGGACAAATAGAGTAGGGGTCGCTCCAAGACTTTCATCATGAAAGGATAAGGAGACATGGTCTCATGGAAGAAAAAAGACAAAGATTTAATGCCAAATTGAAGAGTTTGTATTTCATCTTAAAGCCAATAAGGAATTACTGAAGCTTCTTGAGTGGAATAATGTCATGGTAAGACCAGTGCTTTAGAAAAGTTTGTTTGGATAGCCTTGTGGAGAGTAGGGGGATATAAATGAGATACCCTAGTTTGCTGGGTCCTAGTAATTTGAGGTTTACTTTTACTTTTTATAACCATGTTATCATCATTATTTTTTAAAAAATGATTTCTTGTTCCAAAACTGTTTTGAAATGAGTTCTTTACATTAATTTTTACAAGGTTTACTAAATAAATACTATGCTTGTCACTCTCCTGGGGATACATTGTAATTTTGTTTATTTTATTTTTTTTGTGAAAGTGTTATACCCATGTGGCTCTCTGGTAAGGTATGTGGACCTTTCAAATAAAGGACTGAATGAACTTTTTAACCTTTACAAAAGGCAGCATGGGTTAGTGTTTAATCAGTCAGGAAGATTTGTGTTCAAGATTTCCTTTTGTCATGTCCTGGATATGGGAGGGACCTTGGCAAATTACTTAATTTCTCAGTGTCCCAAATAACTTTTAGATTATAAACAGGACAACTGTTGCTAATTTTTATTTGCACAGGGCAATTTCTCACAGGGCAGCTCCATTCACTGAAGAAATCATACCTCAGGACTCCTGAAAACTTTTGGGTGGATCATAGAATTGGAGAAACAAAATTCTCTTTCATTTCCATTAAGGTCTTTCTCCCATATGACAGAGGAGGTGAAAACATCCAATAGTTATTCTTTTGGCTTATTGAAACATTAGCAGATCACATGACATTAAAAAGTTTTGGATGTTTCCATCAGAAATGAAATCTGAATTTCTGAAAACCTGAATTCTATTAGCTATCTTCTGATAATGTTTTCTGTTAACTGCTTTCAGAGCAGCCAGTAAGTGGACAGAACAGTACTTTCGGGCTGGTGTAATCTGAGGCTCATTGGGTAAAATAACATTAGTCCATGCTACTTAAACAGAGTCTGCAAGGCTTAAGGAGGAGAGGAAAGAAAATATTTAAGGCAATCAACTGGTTGTGGTAGAATATAAGTAACTGTCACCTGAGAAGGACTGGCTTCCCCCAATTGGACCTAAATGGCAGCCTCTTCAGGGTTAGAATTTTTGCTTGTACCAGATCAGCTGTTTCTAGATTTTTTTCATGCATGGTTTTTAACTGAATTGAACAATGAAAGGGGAGAGATTAACTTGGCTTCTGTGTTTGAGTGGCAGGAAAATTGTTGCTGTTATTGTTGTTTTGAAATCACACCTTAACATTTCACGTACTTGCTGGCCTTGACTGGTGCTTAATAATGATAAAAGTCAGCATTTTTTTTCTTCTGTCTTTAAAGTATTTGTTCATTGTAACTTATTAAAATGGAGTATTTTTATTTGATTTTGTCCTAGGACCACTTCACTATGTGCAACTAAAAAAAAATCCCTATTGATTTAAAGTGGAAATTGAATTGGTGTAAATGGATATGAGGGAGGATTCATACCTCAACTGGAATTAAAAACAAACAGCTTATTAGAAACATGGAATATAAATTTGTGTAAATTTGCTACTAAAATACATGGAAAACCTGTTTGAAGGAGAGGAAGAAAATACCAGAAGGAAATTACTTTTTTGAGCATACCTTTTATATCAGTGGTTCTCAACCTGTGTGTCGCGACCCCTTTGGGGGTCAAATGACCCTTTCACAGGGATCACAGGGGTCACCTAAGACCATTGGAAAACACGTATTTCAGATGGTCTTAGGAACCGAGACACCGCTTCTCTGTCTGTATCCCTGGAGGTCCTATTAAAGGGTCACAGCATTAGGAAGGTTGAAAACCACTGTTTTATATGGAATAGAGATCAGTTTTATTATTATTTAGTCACTTGATGATTTAAAGAAATACTTAGTTTAAAATTTACTTTAGGAACAACTAATATACTCCAACTTAGTGAGTCAACCTAGAAGGACCTCTTTTTTATTTTCAGTTTTCCATTTGGGAAGTTTAGCTTTCTTGTTACCCAAACTTTTGCAACTATTTTGCTGATCATTGAGTACTTCACATAATATTCTTAAATGTTTTACTTAAATATTTAATTTGTTTAATAGCCAAGGATATGCTTATTAATTTAACTCTTGAATTCTCCCCACCCCACTTGAATGTAAGTTGCTTGAAGGTATGGGTTCAAACAAATAATTTTTTATGATGGAATGGAAAAGCATTTATTAAATGATTGCTATATGCCAGCATAGTGCTAAAGTCTGAGGATTACAGATAGAAAAGTGAAACAGTCCCTGCTCTCAAAAAAGCTGACATTTTAGTTGGGAAAGAAAACACGTAAGGAGAGGATTCAGTGGAAAAGCAGATGTAAGTCACTGTGGTCCTCCAGGTGCACTGGCAGGTCAGGCCTGGTAATCTTTCATTCTACTGGAGGGATAGAGCAGGGAGATGACTGCTATAGAAACTGTTGCTCCTCAGTTTGAGGGGGTGATGGAGAGTCTCAGATAATGACCATCAGTTTTGTTTGTTTGTTTGTTTGTTTTTTGGAGGGGGAAAGGTAGGGCGATTGGGGTTAAGTGACTTGCCCAAAGTCACACAGCTAGTTTTTGTGTATGTATTTTTAGTGTCTGAGTCCGGATTTGAACTCAGGTCCTCCTGACTCCAGGGCCCGTGTTCTCTTCACCTACCTGCACCACCTAGCTGCCCCATTTAATGACCATTAGGAAAGGAATTGCTGAATGTGACAATTCAATCCTACAAGGATTTATTAAGCACTTACTGTTAGTAAAGCGCTGTGAGCTGTCGGGGTGCTGACATTAAATGGAAAAAGCAGCGCCTTATGAGTTTTGCCTAATGAAAATCACATTGTGTTATGCAGACATTTGCTGTTTGTTCATTGTCTCAATTGCCCAGTGCAGTTCTCAGATGCACATATGTACTTCGGAATATGGATCAGACTTCTAGTATAGTAGTAATCACTTTTTGACTTGATAGTGCGATGTTTCTCTGGCCATCAATATAAACAGTCTTCTAAATGAAAATCTCAAGTCAGGAAAAGAGCCTAGAAAAAAAGCCACTTGTAACATGCCATCTTAACCCCGTTATCATTTTGCCTTTTGAAACGGAATATATTATGCATAAAGCATTAGCCTTATTTGTTATTCATTAGGTAGTGGTTGCGGTTATCCTTGGAGATTGATTTTTTTTTTTTAAATCTGAACTTGTGATTTTATCAGTGTGGAGAACATCTATCACATTAGATCTGTCTGAGGCAGTGAGAGGTTAAAATGACCCGCCCATAGTCACACAGCCACTATGTCTTTGACTCCATGCCAGCTTTCTAGCTACGCTGTTTACCAGCAGACCAGTCAAGCAGCTCTGTTTGTTAAAATAGCATGCTCATTTCTGCAGTGGCTTTTTTCATTAGTAAAGGACATGGAGAGAAATGACCAGTCAGAATATTCGAAACAACTACTTCTGTCTTGAATTTGAGCTTTTAAAGTAACAAGCAGGTGTGCACACCTAAAGAAAGTGATACTGGCCTGAAGTTTGCTTGCATATTCACACACATATTTTGTGTTATAATGAAAGTATATCTTACTGGCCAAGCTCTAGTAGTCTATGAATGTGTGGGGTAATCAGGGAGGACCAGCACTCTGGTGTGAGGGCTTGCTGAGCCCTTTTCAGGGCTGTTCATCCACCTTTGGTATCCACCTTCACCCAACTCTCACCTTTGGCTCCAAGAAGCTATAGCGTGTGTAGTGGTTATACCCCAGTAAAACCATCTACAGGCTAAACCAGGTTGAGAGTACCTGGCCGACTTCAGACCTGTTAGTAAGTTAAAGGGATATCTATCCTAAGAACGTAAAGACTTTCCCAGGCAGAATGGGCCCATAACAGTTTGTTCCAACAGCCATGAAGGAGGCTGAAACAGGTACTGTGGAACTCTTAGAGCTTCATCAGACATCCAAAATATCAGTGTCATTCACTGCATCCAGGGCCATGGCCAGTTGTCTTGACTTGTGTCTTGCCACTGAACTTTAATGACTTTGGAAGAGACTGTGAAACTGATACCTTTGTGCAACTTTGCCTCATTTAAATTCAATTCATGTGCAAGTCAAGACATCACCCCATAATGTCATCAGTCCTCTTTGAAAATGAAGGATGAACAACAACCATAGTAAGTGAAATTTCCATCTATTAAGCAAAAGGTAACTGCTTTTTTTCCTTTTTATGGAAAATTCATTGTGAGCTTAATGTGTATAAAACTTATGACATGGGTAAGACTAAAATTTTCCTCATTGAAGAATAAAACCTTTTTGATACTTTGAAATGAAATACATGATAATTTCTCCTTTATATTAGTTTGGGATGAGATTGTTTTTGGATGGAAGTAATTTTGTTTCTTTTCTGAAATCATGATCTTCAGAGATCTAAAAGTACAGTAAGGTCTAGCTGGTATTCTAATAACATTAGATTTGAATGGCTGAGGATTAATCCTCTCAGTATCAGAATTATTTTTTACTGTGAAATTTCTAGAATTAACTGTATTTTCTTGCCTTAGCTAATTATCCTGAATATAATTTACCCATTCCTTGATACAATGATGTGTTAGAGATGAATCTGTACCCATTCACTCTAACAGTAGTGTTGAGACTTGCTTCTTAAAAAGGTCGTTAGAGCTGGCTTGCTTTTGTGTCTTCTGTCCCTTTGTCATAAATATAGAATGAATGATGGGTAGCAGTATAACCTCTTGGGTAGTGTTACCTGCCTAACTTTCTGCAGAATTAATTAGTAAATTAAAAGTTCAAGCAGACTTCTCTCAAGAAATTTACCAACCTTTAAGAGAAAAGTCAAGGCTGCTATCTTAGGTTTTTGCCTCCAGTAATCACTTACTTTCTAATGTCTTGCTTTCCTGCTGCTTAATACTTCTCACCACTTTTCTTAGTGTTGTGCTCACCTGTTGTCTCTCTGTTCCCTTCTCCATTATTCTCATCTTTTATAGTAAAAAGCTGACCTTTTATAGACATCACAAAAAAAATATTTGTTATCTTCTGCATAGTGGATGAGCCAGTTAGTGCTTCTGGCACAATCTGTGAATCCTTCCTCTTTGCTGAGTTTCTAAGGACTACTATTTAGTGGTTGGCCTTGGATTTACATTTTGGTACTATTGTACCCAAACCCAAATCCCAGGTCACTATACACAACCAGATTTGTGGCCCACCATTAAGCCCCTTTGTATTTTTGTGTTTGTCTTTATTCTATGCCCTGTAATACCTTGAAATAGCTTAAGGTATAGTCCTGGGTATTGCCCAAGGTGTAGTCCTCTCACCCTCTCTTTCCTCAAATTAGCATTCTGTATATTTTCCCTGAATTAGCATAATGTACAAGGATTAGCCTGGGGTTATGGTGCAAGAGAATCTCATGTAGAGACCACCCTGTCCTGTTCCGATGACCAAGCAGGGTCCCCATACCCTTCACCCAGAACATAACCCTGGTCTATTCTGGGAGATTGACTGTTCCCAACTCCCCTGTTTCCCAATGACCCTCCACCCTGCACCCTCCACCCTATTCTGGGAAGCTGACCATGACCCTCTACCCTGCGACTCCCACCCTGTTCTAGGAGGGACCCCCATGTCACAGGAAGGTTGCACCCTTGCACTTTTTTTGCCATATTCCCAAATTAGTTCTGAGCTATAGATCTAACCAATGGCTGTTCTTGGCTTCTGTATGTCATTGCTTCTGCTAGCTCCCCTCCCTGATTGTGGTTTTTGTGGTTTTAACCTTTTTAAACAGTGTTCATATCTTCAATCAAGACTACCTAATTTGAGTTTACACTCTGTGTAGTCTCCCCCAACCCCCTTGATCAATAAATCCACACCTAAATTTACCTTGAACCCAGGCCTTGGCTTGCTCTTATTCTCTGCATAACCCTACTAATGAGATGAGTACAAGGAGAGAAGGGAATAAGCGTTTAGATAGCACCTGTTATGTGCCAGGCATTATGCTAAGGTGGGTCTGCAGGGAAAACATTGCCAGGTCAAGACCTATTCTGCAAACCTGAAATGTTTCCAGATAGCCAAAACTTTACTGTAAATTTTTTTTTTGTTATTTCATAGCTTTATTCCATATTTGTAACAATACAATAAACTGTCTGGTGGTACAGAATATTTCTCCTACAATCACAAAATGTACACTTAAAGTTCCTCTCCAGGAAAGATGGCCCTCTACCTCTATATCATCCTTCAGTTTTATCTTGACCTTAATATTTTTTTAAAATACAGGAGCAATTTCAGGAATCAGTCATCTGGGTGTCCAATCTTTGTCCCTCACCTCTTAATTAAAACAGAATGTGTTGTGATGAAAATGTTTGATATTTTTCATTACACCTATAATCTATTACAAAAGTGTTATTCTGCAGGCATTTAGGTAAGAAAAAAGGTAAACAACAAACCCCACGATTTTTCTTTAAAAAATCCAAGCTTATAAGGGTATTTATCAGTCAAGTAAACAGCAAGTGAACAAGGTTTCACAATAGCCACTTGCTTTTTCTTGTAATTAACAAATGCTTTTTAAAAAATCAGTAGCATACGTAAATATGGAGTAAGTGGGTTTTAAAACCCCCTCAGGTTCTTACAGTGAGCACTTTTGACATTCTAACTAATTACTAATGTGTTATAACACACAAAATCCTAACCAGTGAATGTAAATCTTTATAGAAGGTTATTTTCTGTCCCTAGTATTTGTGAGGAGTTGAGATATTGTCACTATCCAAATCCTCTAGTGTATTAAAAAGTGGCAGTGGTTACTGTCCATCAATTTCAGCTCCTCTGTAGGGCTTTATACAGTAGATTCTTAGGTATAGTTCTCAATCATGGAAACACAGCAATGACAGACATCAAAATACAAAATGCTCCAATTTTTCTGTCTGCTTTAAAAATATGGTCAAAATCCCATTTATTTGTTATTGGTACAACAGTAATTTTGTGCTGAGAATTACAAACCATAGACTGTAGGTGTTTTACTTCACAAAGAGAGTCTAATAATTGTTGAAAAAACTACATACATTTCTTAAAAAAACTCACAGCAATTTGTTATTAAACTGAAACTACTACAAAAGAACAAATAACTTGACAATGCACTAAAATTTTTTTAAATTTTAGCCAAGAGTAGTCAGAATTTCAGTTTACTAGTTTACACATTTTATGTCATATATTATGAAGCTACCACGTAGAAGAAATAAAAAAATAAATCACCTTAAAACCTAACTAAATTGCATATTCTAGGAATATAAGCTACAGCATAAAGGTTGCACACAGTCGTTAGTTGAGAAAAGCTGTTCATTCACCTCTTGGCTTTTAAAAAATCATTTTCCAGAATTCACTCTAAAGGATTAACAAAACCTTTAACTATTATGTGTAGCAGGTACTTTGTTTTCCCCTTCTATTTCTTCCACCCCTGCTTGGGTCATAAGGTCAGCGATGTTTTTCTCCAGATCATCAGTGTGACTGCTCATATCATCAATTCGGCCAATTATCTGGTCTGACATAGTCTGAAACTTGTCCTGTGTCTGCTGGAGAAGCGTCTGAGCCACAGTGGTCAGGTCCTGTACAGTTTTGGGGTCTGTCTCCACCATAGCGCCGGCTCCTGATTGCACTCAGCTTCCCAACTCATCTCTCTACTGTAAATTTTATTGAGTTTTCCAGATGCCTGCATTTCACTGCCTCGTATTCCAGCTTATATTATTTTGTATCTTTTAGTAGATTGTCAAGTTGGTGGACAAGGGCTATGTCTGCCTAAGCTTTATGGGTCAGTTAACAGTATATACTGGAAATCTACAAATAATCAGTGAAATCTTTGGACATTCTGAATCTTAAGTTCTCTCAAGTTGTTGAAGTTAAAGGACCCAAATCTGTGACATTGAAAGATGAGGCTTATTTTTTCTGCCTTAATATTTAAATAGTATGGAGACTATTGATCTTATTCTGTCCTTATGACCTAATATGTATCAATTTATCTTCTCTTCAGAGTATACTTTCCTCTTTCTCCTCAATGTTTCCAGAAAATGTATGAATGAATTGAGAGGTATATGGAGTGCTCCTTTAGAAGACTGTTCAAAACTGCTAACTGAATTATATATCATCTTGGGATATGGCAATAAATTAGGTTGGTAGATATTTTTCCAGTATGATATAATGCTTATAAAAGCAGAATATTTTTAATAACTCAGTTTTTTATAAAGAGAATGTTCAGTCATATTTTACTGTGTAAACTCCAGCTTTGGTTTATATTTGGCACATGGTCAGAAAAGGATGATGTAGTAAATTGTCACTTTTTTCATTCTTTAAAAAATTTTTTTTATTTGATTGGAATACACTATCACCCTCGGCTACTGTTTTTAAAAAGTCCATATAAAATTTTTTCCTCAAATTAAAAACATTTCTTTTAGAAAATGAAGAACTTTTAAAGTAAAAAAAAGCAATTTTCATTTGTTATTTCTATGCTATGTAGATACTACTCTGCTGAAATTATGAAATACAACTGTATTTGAATTGTTTAGTTTGGGAAATAGTTTATCTGATGCCAATTTACCCTTCTTAGTTTCATGTTAGAAAAGATGCTTCAATACTTCTAACATGAATTGAGAGCAATTGATCTTTTAAATTAGTGAACAGAGATGGGGGAGGGATGTAAATTGTAGTTATTTTGCATTAAACTATTTTGTACAATAATGAACAAAGTGGTTAGATATAGTGTAGGCTCTGGGCTTATTTTCTCAATTCATACTCACAATAAGAGAGTCCCCACAGTAACAGCTATCATTTCTTTCCTCAGGAGAAGTAGGGGTAGGGAAAGGGAGGTACCTCATGTGGGAATATGCTGGTAAAGTCTGGAGGAGTGCAGTCTGGTGAGAAATGAGTGGCCTGGGTCCCCTTCCTTAAATGGAGGTTCTGGGAGGCTCAATTCAATAAGGAGGAAGGACTTCAGGTGTGGAGGGTATTTCTGAGATGTGCAGTGATCTTCCTGGATGAAGAGATTTCTGAGGCTCAGTGGAAAAGTCCAGTGTTGCCTGGTGAGAAGTGGATCTTCTTGGTCTCACTGGTGACTTGGGCACTCTTATTGATGGATACTCATTCACTTGTTCACTGAGCCAGTCAACAAGTATTGCTTCCCTTGCTCCTAGAGAAGAGATCAGTAGATCATGTCCCATTACAATGCTTTCCATCACCGTGCAGTCACCTGACAGGAAACAGTCTGAGCATATTTGATGGTATTCTGAACTAGGGGAAGGGCTCATCCATTATTCATGTCCAGAAGCATGATCGCCAAACCAAGTATGTCATATTGTACATGGTCTGGGGTTTGGGCCCTTTATTATCAACATACCCCCACCACACAAGTTTTATCTACTACTGGTTCATATAGAAATTGGGGTGGCTGGGGATTCTGAGAAATTTATTGTTGTATTAGGTATGTGTTTTGAAGGAGGGTGTTAATTGTTTTTGATGATGATGAAACTCACTTTTTATGTTGTTTTTTCACTAAATTTTGAGAACATTCATACAGTATAGGTTTTCATGTTATATAATCTTAAAAACCTGCATCTTATTTTTAGAATTTAAATTAATAACAGTTTGCATTTGCATAATGTATTACACTATAATTTGATCATCTCGATGCTTTGAGGTAGGATGAGTAAGTAGTCTGCCTATTTTACCCATCTCAATGAGTTTGCTTGTAAAGAAGGCAAGGGACAGGGCATGGATAAGTAGAGTGGGAGGGGGTGGGGAGGAAACGTAACAGAGCAACAGGTGCATTAGATCGTAATCATAGACAGTGGTCAGAGTTGACTAGGGTTATATTGGTTCAGCCGCAATCATTATTTGAACTTTCTGAGGTGCCCTGATTCCTGCTGAGGGGATAAAAAGTGACCAAGTAGACTCTTGTTAATAATCATCAGGATCACAACTAGATGGAACTACATCCCAGAGGGGCACAAAATTGGTGGCTGTGATTGCTTAGCCACTGTCAGTGTCTGCAGAAAGATCATAAAAAATGAGTGAGATGTTGGAAGAAAGGAGCAGGTTAAATGTTGCCCTGATCTCTTAAAGAAGGGGGAGGTGGGAGTCAAGATGGTGGCGCAGAAGCAGCAAAGTCTCACAGCTCCCATAGAGCCACCCTAAATACCCATAAAATATGACTCTAAACAAATTTTAGGGCTCCCAAACTGACAAAAATACAGAAAACACATCTCTCACTGAAGGCAGCTTGGCAGGAGGGGCTCATCGCAGCAGGCTTGGAGCTGAGGCCAACCCAGCCCGAAACCCAAACCGTACCCAGGCCCCAGGGTGGACGGGAGGAATCAAGCCACAGCGTGAGTCTACATGAGAGAAGATCAGCAGCACCTGGAGCAATCTCAAATAAGGATTAGAGAAAGGTGAGTGAAAGTTAAGCTTTCAAGTTAAATTTGGGAGAGGAAAAGCAGTTTGTTCGATCTGCCTCCAGGGCAAGGAAGCAGCAGGAACAACTGAAAGCAGCAGCTGCCTCCACTGGGCTGCTTTAGAGCTCCTGGCCTGAGACAATTGATCAGAGCCAAGGGCTCTTGCGTTGAGTGGCCTGGATCCGGATCGTGGTCTTGGGTGGTGGTCCTGGGGTGTGCCTTCAGCAAGCCAAAGCAGGTGGGGGCTGCAGCACCCCCCTAAAAGCTCTGGCAGCTGTGAAAACCCCAGAGATTTGGGACAGAACTTTCCCCCCTGGAAGCAGAGCACTACAGACCTAAAAAAATATCAACCAATTAATTGACTGGCCAACATGAGGAAAAAGAAGCAAAATAAGAACAGCAATAAGACTCTAGAATCCTTTTTTTTTGTGGACAAAAAGGGTCAAAGCATGGAACGGGAGGAAGACAGCCCAGAACTCAGAACTCCCATACCACAGGCTTCCAAGACAATTGAAGAATGCCTAGAAGCTATACATCAACTGATAAAGGACTTTGAAAACCAAATAAGAGAAGTGGAGGAAAAATTGGGAGG
>JAQQSW010015497.1:0-11876 GCA_028646575.1 Pseudocheirus occidentalis | reverse complement strand
TCTGTCCCAAATCTCTGGGGCCCTCACAGCTGCCAGAGCTATTAGTGGGATGCTGCAGCTCCACCCCCCCAGCTTCGGCTCACTGAAAGCGCACCCCAGGACCACCACTCAAGACCACAATCCAGATCCAGGCCGCTCAACGCAAGAGCCCTTGGACCCAATGGATCGCATCAGCCCCCCTGCTATCTGCAGGCTGAGGGCTCTGAAGCAGCCCAGTGGAAGCCGCTGCTGCTCCGTTTCTGCTGCTACAGCCGCCTCCCACTGCTTCCTTGCCCTGGGAGCAGTTTGGCCGGACCGCTCTTCTCCTCCCCAGTTAGCAAAATCCACTGACCTTTCTCTTAGCCTTTTTGTCTTCTGGCCTGATAAATGTGGTAACTGTGCCTCCACTGTAGCCAATCTGCTCTCCTATAGATGCGGCTTCCCCACCTGATGCTCCAGGGCCTGAGCTGGCAGGTGTTTCTGCTGTGGCTCCCAGACTGCTGTGAAGAGCCCCAGCTGCTGAGCTGCCTGTAGCAACAGATGTGTTTTCTGTCTTGTGGAGAGTTTTGGAGCTTGAAAATCTGTGTCGAGTCCCATTTCATGAGTTTTTTAGCGTGTTTGTGTGGGAGCTGTGGTGCTTTGCTGCTTCTATGCCGCCATCTTGGCTCCGCCCCCCGCAATTATTTTCTATATGTATAATTTGTGTTTGGGGCAGCTGGATGGCACAGTAGATAGAATGCTGGGTCTAGAGTCAGGAAGACTCCTTTTCCTGAGTTCAAATTGAGCCTTAGACATTTACTGTCTGTGTGACCCTCAGCAAGTCACTTAACCCTGTCTGCTTTCATTTCTTCATCTGTAAAATAAGCTGGAGAAAGAAATGACAAACGACTTCAGTATCTTTGCCAAGAAAACTCCAAAAGGGGATCATGAAGGGTTGGACACAACTAAAAAATCTAAACAACAACTACTTTGTTGTTTTGTTTTATATAATAATACAATCGTAACAACTAGAATGCAAATAGTTCTTTAAGGTTTTCAAAGAACTTTCCAAACATTTTCTCAATTAAACCTGGGTGAATGATATTATATTCATTTTAGAGATGAGGAAACTGAGGGTCAGAAATGACTTGCTTAGGGTGATGCAACTAATAAGCATCCAAGATAAAATTTGAACTCAGATCTTCTTGACTCTAAGGCCAATACTTTATCTACTATGCCACCTAGCTAAATTGTAAATGTAGGTGTTGTCTTCTTTGATAGAATATAGGCTCCTTAAAGGCAGAGATTGTTTAGATTTTTGCTTTGTGCCCCCAGTGCCTAGAACAATGCCTAGCACATAGTAGGTACTTAAACCATTGTGGATAGATTATTGGTTGATCTATTGATATTACTGATAGTCTAATACTATTTCCTCTATGCTACATTCCTTCAACATTAGGTAGCAGAAATGACCAATAATCATTAGTTTGTGTCATTCATTTATTCTGTATTTTCTTTATGAATGGGTGGATGGATGGATGGATAGATGATCTTTTCTAAAAGTTGTCAGTTGTTTTAACCAAATACAAAAGAGAGACAAGCCTCTGCCTATAAAGAATTTGCATTTAACTGAGGGATAAAATAGGGAACAATAGATTTGGAATCAGAAGACACCATGAGTCATGTACTACCTATATGACTTTGATCACTGCTCTGGGTTTCTTTATATATATATATATATATATATATATAATGAGAATACTAGATTAGCTGATTCTTGAGGATTCCACTACTCCAAATTATATGATACAACTTATTATATGCCAGCCTTGCTTGGAGTGAATTTTATAAAAATATATAGAGATAATTTCTTCAAAAGATCTAAACATATGATTCACTTAAACCAAAAATGAAGTAAAGCCAAGGTTCAGGTAAGAATTGCCCACAGGAAATATCAATTAAGAGTGATTACTGACCTGGGCAGAAGCTAGATCAGCTTTCAAAACACAGCTAAGGAAGTTGATATGCAAATCATATCAGGGTAGGCCAGACTGAGTCTGAAAAGTGCAAATGGTAATGCCAGGTGTGGACTTAAGGAATTCAAGAGACGGAAAAAAACCAGCTGTCAAGTGAATAATCCTGGGATGAAAACTTGTAAATGAAAGAATCAGATAGTTGCGTCGGGGATTAGATAATAAGGTATAGGAGTTGTGGAAGGGAGATATACACAGAGGATGGCCAACCAGAAGCAAGTATTGTCATCAGTGGTATATTTTACTATTAGATCCATGAAGTGGAGGGTGGGGGATATTAATTTTAAGTCCCATCTATCTTTATGGATTTTGTATGTACATATTTATTTACATGTAACCTTAGGGTCAATGCTGTTTTTTCCCACCTTTGTGTAGCATTTAACATAGTACCTCAAAGCTAGTAGGAGCTTAATAAATGTTTATTGATTGGTTGGTCAATTGCATATGTTTGTTTTTGTATCCCCAATGCTGACCACAGTGTCTGGCATATTGCAGGTACTTGATAAGTGGTTATTAATTTGAATTTCACCTATGATGACTTCTAGGTTTTCAATCCCATGGATTTCATATATATTATTTCCTATCTATTATTCCAAATCCAATAGAGCATTTTATGATGAACATAAAAATTGCAGATAATAATGAAAACCTTTCCTTTTCTTCCATATGATCTTGAGGAAGAATTTCTAATCTACATTGCCATATCATCACATTATCCCATGGGGCTGAGCAGGATTCTACAAGGGACACGTTGATCAAAGTTGCCCATTATCACTGAATCACAGAAATATAGAGTGCAGGAGACCTCACTGGCCATATAGTCCAACGTATATCTGAACAAATTCCTCTATATAGCACTCTTAAACTGGGTTGTGACCCTGAAAAATTTGGCAACAATAAAAGGTTTCTGGATGCACAATGACCAGAAATTAATTAAAAATCAAAAATGTAATGAATCCAAGGTGTTTCTGGCAGTGCTTGCCCATGTTTTGTCACACAAATTCATGCCCTTATACCATGTAATGCCAATGAATGCTGCTGAAACACGAAAATGGGTTGTGAATGGAAAAAGTTAAGAACCCTGCCCTATAACATACATGACAAGTGATCATTCTATGTTTGTTTGAAGACCTCCTTCGAGAGAAGGTTTACTACTGGGGTATGCTGGAGCCAGCTCCTACTGGTTTTTCAGAGCTAATTGATAAATTTTGAATGTCAGCATTTATACCTTAGAAACTGACAAGGTACAAATCAGGGCTCAATTTATTGTTTTGTTGATTGTCTAGACTTAAGAATGTGTTGATAATTCAGATTAAACTCAAAAGTATATGTCAATTTTTATGAGCATTACAATGAAATGCATATCTCTTGAAAGATTCTAAACCAAAAAATGATAGAATGTTGTGTACTAAATAATAATTGTATTGTACAATAATAATATTGCATATTGTATTGTGTAATAATAATATTGTAAGTAGAATAATAATAATGAACAAATACAGAATAGCCTATATCATAAATTGTGTGTGTCAATGAGTCTGGTGACTTATCATAGCCCAGCAAAATGATAGATCAGTGGGTACAAATCTCCCCTCATTTGGCTCTGCAATGTAAAAATATAAAATAAAATAAGCATAGAATATATTTTAAAAATTTAACTGTGATAGCATGGCAAAATTGGTTGATCCTGATTTGGGAGTTTAAAAAATATAGTCATGACAACCTCATGAAATTCTCCAAAAAAAACTAAACTAAAACTAAATTTGGTATCACATGAAAGGAAAAATATAGCATAAACCAGAAAAGATTTACACAATAATAATATTAATACAAGACATCAAATTGAGAAAAAGTGAATCAGTCATTAAAAACAGCACGAACAAAACCACAGAATCATTGTGGTACTGCGATTACCACATTTCTAAATGGCAATTAAGTATAATGGAAAAGATGTTATAAAACATAATTGATATTATCTTAAAACACTTATTAAATCTGCTCATCAAGCACATTGGAAAACTGTACAAATTAATTTTATAACCAGGAAATGCTTCTCAAAATGTATGCTTTTTTTAAAATTTTTGTTTCTTCTAAATCATAAATGAGTCTTCTGCTTGAGTAGCCAACAGATGCAATATTAAATACCTCCACAAGGGTCTATAATTAAAATGAGAGGAAAACATTAATATTAGGCAGGGCTAAAATAAATCATTAATACATCTTCCCCCTTGTACAGTTTCAAGAACTCATGCTGCTATCAGGGCATATTTGTAAAGGCTCTGAATCAAACATCTGCTGGCTCTTACAGTTTGATTATTCTTTCTAAGGAATATAACTTGAACTTTAATATTCAAACATAGGTGATGCTGCAAACCCCAGTAATATAGTATTTCATGCCATTAAAATCCATAGCATTATTCCCAAGGAGAAAACACTGAATAGGGTTTGAACTCAGCTTGCTGGTGAAATAATTATAGTGTTAAAAACACAGAAGGAATGTATCTCAGACAAAGTGAGAACAAAGAATACCTTGAAAAAGGTAACAGAGCTTATTTTCTCAGCTTTAACCTTACTACAGACAGCTGATAGTATAGTACAGGCGTGGGGAACCTCTGACCTTGAGGTCACATGACCTTCTAGGTTCTCAAGCATGGCCCTTTGAATCCAAACTTCACAGAACAAATCCCACTAATAAAATAATTTGTTCTGTAAAACTTGGACTCAGTTAAAAGGTCATACCCAAGGACCTAGAAGACCACATGTGTCCTTGAGGCATCAGTTCCCCACTCCTGGTACAGTGAATACAGCACTGAGCTTAGAGTCAAGAAGAGACAAGCTTAAATCAAACCTTAGACACCGAACTTGGGCAAATTACTTATTCTCTGTTTGCCTCTGTTTCCTCTTCTATAAACTGAGCATAATATTTATCTTCCAGGGTTTTCGTGAGGAGAAAATAAGATATTTGGATTCAGAAGACTGGAGTTTGAGTCTCTAGTGCAACATTTATTGGCAATGTGACTTTTCAGTACCTCTCTGATGAGCCTTAGTTTCATTAAACAAATCATTTAATAATATGGATGATTATATCCACAATAACCTCCTATGATTGTAGTGAGTATCACATTAGAAAATACATGCAAAACACTTTGCATACTTAGTGTGATATATAAATGGCACTTTTTTTTTTTGCTTTTTGGAAGGGCAATTGGGGTTAAATGACTTGCCCAAGGTCACACAGTTAGTAAGTGTTAAGTGTCTGGGGCCATATTTGAACTCAGGTCCTCCTGACTCCAGGGCCATTGCTCTATTCACTGTACTACCTAGCCGCTCCGTAAATGACACTTATTATTATTACCTATCTTAGAATTTGGTTATGAAAAAAAGTGCTATGTAAAGCACAGCATAAATCTCAGTTGCATAAAATTTTCTTATTTTTATGACCCTTGTGAGTGATTTGGAAAATAAAATAGGACTGTCTAGATTGGATCAGTTTAATAAAGTTCGTACATCCCTTTTTAATGTTGTTGTTGTTGCTAATTCCTCATTATTTCCTTATCCTGCTCCCCAAATGGCAAAAAACAAATACAAAAACAATCCACCAAACAATCAAAATCTAGATTCTCATATAAACCAAAGGAATGGGGAAAGGAAGACAGCAGCCATTCTAAGGCCTCCCTAATCAATTCACATTACATAGTCTTTATCTTCATTGCTAATACATTTTAGATTCATAACTACTTAGCTATGTGCAACAGATTTATAGTTCTCAAATTTTAGGCTATGAAGACTAGACATTAAGATTTCCAATAATAAAAAGAAAAACTAAACCTCTGCATTATGAAGTTGTTAGTGAACATCACACATGAGGGAACTCTAAGGAAGAGAACAGATTTTCTCTGCTTTTAGTTACCTAAAGACCAGACTTGGAAGTTGGAGAAATCACTACTATATATCTTTCTGGGGAGAAGAGGAAAGCAGAGAAGAGAGAGAAAAGGATAAGTATTTATATATACCAATTATACATTATACAATGTGCTAAGTGCTTTTTAAAAAAAATATTACATCATTTGATCCCTTCAACAATCCTGCAAAATAGGGTACTATTATCCCCATTTTAGAGTTGAGAAAACTGAGGCAAAAAAATTAAGTGATTTTCCCAGAGTCATCCAGCTAGTAAGTGTTGGAGGCTGGATGTGAAATTGGGTTTTTCTGACTCCAGGCCCACTCTATCCACCGACCTCCGAAAATCTTTTTTGTTTTTCTCACATATATTTTTTCCCAGAATTAATTTATACTATTCATCATCATTCATTTACACAAGATTTTGAGTTACAAATTTTCTCCCCATCTCTCCCCTACCACCCACCGCAAGATACATGTATGTATGTATACATACATACACATATATCTATACATGCATATACATATATATTTTAGATATATACATGTAAACATATGCATACAAATATACATACACATACATATATACATATATATTCTCTTCAACTATCCTAATACTGAGAAAAGTCTCATGAGTTACAAATATCATCTTTCCATGTACGAATGTAAACAGTTCAACTTTATTAAATACTATGATTTTTCTTTCTTTATTTACATTTTTATGCTTCTCATGCTTCTTGTATTTGTATCAAATTTTCTGCTCAGTTCTGGTCTTTTCATCATGAATGCTTGAAAGTCCTCTCTTTTTTTGAATCTCCATATTTTCCCCTGAAGTATTATACTCAGTTTTGCTGGGCAGGTAATTCTTGGTTTTAATCCTAGCTCCTTTGCTTCGGGAATATGATATTCCAAGCCCTTCAATTCCTTAATGTAGAAGCTGCTAGATCTTGGGTTATCTTGATTGTGTTTCCACAGTACTCAAGTTATTTCTTCCTGACTGTAATATTTTCTCCTTGACCTAGGAACTCTGGAATTTAGCTATAATATTTCTGGGAGTTTTCTCTTTGCGATCTTTTTTAAAAAAAAAAGTGGATTCTTTCAATTTCTATTTTACCCTTTAGTTCTAGAATACCAGGGCAATTTGCCTTGATAATTTCTTGAAAGATGATGTCTAGAGTCTTTTTTTTATCAAGGCTTTCAGATAGTCTAATAATTTCTAAATGATCTCTCCTGTATCTATTTTCCAGGTCAGTGCTTTTTCCAATGAGATATTTCACATTGCCTTCTATTTTTTTTCATGCTTTTTTTTTTATTTTGCCTTTTGGAGTGCAATTGGGATTAAGTGACTTGCCCAAAGTCACACAGCTAGTAAGTGTGTCAAGTGTCTGAGGCCATATTTGAACTCAGGTCCTTTTGACTCCAGGACTGGTGCTCTACTCACTGCACCACATAGCTGCCCTTTTCATTCTTTTAGATGTTTTATATCATCTTGATTTCTCACAAAGTCATTAGCTTCCATCTGCTCCAATCTAATTTTGAAGGAATTATTTTCTTTAGTGAGTTTGTGAAGTTTCTTTTCTATCTGGTCAATTCTGATTTTTAAGGAATTCTCCTCACTGGCTTTTTGGACTCCTTTGCCATTTGAGTTAGTCAATTTTTTAAGGCATTATTTTCTTCAGTATTTTGGGAGGTCTCCTTTAGCAAGCTGTTGATTTGTTTTTCATGATTTTTTTCCATCACTCTTATTTCTCTTCCCCAGTTTTTCCTCTACTTCTCTTACTTGATTTTCAAAATTCTTCTTGAGCTCCTCCATGGCCTGCAACCAATTCATATTCTTCTTAGAAGCTTTTGATGGAGGAGTTCTGACTTTGTAGTCTTCTTCTGGTTCTATGTTTTGATCTTCTTTGTCACCAAAGAACGATTCTACAGTCTGATTTCTTTTCCTGTTTTCTCATTTTTCTAACCAATTACTTGACGTTTGAACTCTTTCCCAAAGTAGAACTCTGCTTCCAGAGTGGAGAGTGTTGTGTCCCAAATTTCTGGGGGTTTCTACAGTTGTTGTCAGAGCTTCTTTTAGTCACCTGCCTCAGAACTGTGAGGATGATGCCCTCTCCAAAGCTGCCACAAGCTCTGCAATGCCAGCACTCCTTACCCCAGGACTGCCACACAACACTGCAATCCAGATTTAAGTAGGGCAAAGCAAGAAAATCCTGCCTCCACATCAGCAAAGAGATTCCTGCATTTGTCCTCTGATCAGTCACTTGATCCCCCCACCATCTGTGTGCCTGGAGTTCCAGAAGCAGCCATAGCCACCTCGGTCACCCTGGGGGCAGGAGCTGGACCACACTCCTATGTCACATCAGTCCAACAGAGTCTCCCCACTGACCTTTTACTTTCTCTTTGTTGTTTATAGGTTAGTAATTTACTCCCTTGAGGTCTGCTCCAGCCAGTCTGTGCCATGCAGCCCACATGGGCGTGCAGTCTGCTCCTCGTTTGACGCAATACGTCCTTTCTGTGAGTCTGCCAGGCTGCCCTCAGTGGCAGATTTGCTTCACTCTTTCATTTTGTGAGTTCTGTAGCTCACAATTTGTTTAGAGTCATTTTTATAGGTATTAAAGGTGGTTGGTGCTTGTGCTCAAGCAAGTTCCTGCTTTTACACTGTCGTCTTGGTTCCACCCTCCTCAAATATATTTTAAAATGTATGGTGAGGTGGCGGGGAGGCATGAAGAAGTCTAATCCTTTTAAGAAGTTAGTTTGGAAGGATCTGGGGATGAAAAACATCATTTAAAGAAATATCAAATAGGATATTTCAAAGTAACTCATGCTACCTGTAGGGTTTAAACAGAAGGTGGAAATTAAAATCTGATCCTTGTTGGAAAAAAAGATTATCCCATGCCACAAATAGCATTTCTTGCTCTGATAGAGTTTGTTAGGGGCAGAAACAAATCATGGAAGAAATTACATTATGAAATACTTATAAACAAAGAAGTTCTCACTTGTGAAAAATATATAGAGAAATCTAAGAGAGAAGACTCCAAGATCTAAATTAGAATGCTAAAGAAGCACTTAATTTCTTTCTGGCAAACTGTAGTCCATAGTTGAAGGTATTCAGTGCCAAATCTCCTCTAATTTGCCAAAAGCCAGAATATTCTGAAGGAAATAAAGAGCTACAAACAAGCTGAGGCTTTTTGGCATGCAAATTACTATACTAAGAAAGTCAATGAATGAGGCAAACCAGGGTTAGATTAAGTAGTTAATAACAGATTATTTATCTGGAAGTATTAATTTGTACCTAGCTGCTTGTATATCTTTAGTCTTCTTCTAAGGGCAATCTATAATTAATCAAAGATTAATAATTAGTGATTAACTAGCATTAAAACATGTTATTTTAACAAGTTATACAACCATAGAAAAAGCATAATTGGTTGGATTGTGTGCAATGTTCTAAGTCATTCAGATTTATGAAAGACAGTCAAAGCATACAGCCATAGCTAACCTAGGGGTTAGTAGCTACCTGCAATCCAGAATTGATGCCTAGAATGAATTAGGCTATCTCTATAGGAACCCATCTGTATAACTTGATAATGGATACATTGTTTACTTCAAGACCACTAGTTACTAAAGTAGAAATGATAAGTACCTTTGGGGGAGAGGGATTAATGAGGGGTAAGGAGTGACTATTCTTTCCTGATATTTGTAACTGAGAATGAGAGGAAAACCAGTCATAATCTAATATGCACCCTCAAGTTTTACAGAAGAGATTTCAAAGGACATTGAGAAATAATAGAATGCCTTGGATTAAAATTTTACAACATATATGAAATATTTATGGATAAAAAATCTTTCAAGAATGAAATACTTAAGAATATAAAAGGAGGTGGCTAGGTGACACAGTGAATAGAGCATCAGCCCTGGAGTCAGGAAGACCTGAGTTCAAATATGATCTCAGACACTTAACACAAAACTAGCTATGTGACCATGGGCAAGTCACTTAACCCCAATTGCCCTACCTTCCTCCTTCCAAAAAAAAGAATCAATATTTTTTTAAAAAAATAAAAATAAATATATATAGAAGATGGAAGCAGAAGGAAGTAACAGAGGACAGACAAAGCACATGGTATCATCCTATAAGAATAGAGAATATTTGGGGAGGAGTCAAGACAGCAGAATAAAAGCAGGAATTTGCTTGAGCTCTTCCCCAAACCCCCTCAAATATCTGTAAAAATGACTCCAAACAAATTCTAGAGCAGCAGAACATACAGAATGACAGAGAAAAACATAATTTCCAGTCCAAGACAATCTAGAAGGTCAACAGTAAAAGTCTATTGCCCTTGGCTAGGAGAGTAGCACAGTCAGTCCAGCATGGCATACACCAGCACAGGTAGGGATAGAACAGGCCTCAGGGGACTGAATAGCTGGGAGCTGTGGTGGTTTCCAGACTTTTCAACCCACAAATACCAAGTTCCAAAGAGAACTTGGAAGGTCATGGGAAAGGTCTATCCAGACCTAGGTGAGAGAAGAGTGCTGTTTGGGCTCAGGCCTCGGGTGGCAGCAGCACTACTTCCTTCTGGAGCTCTTGGCCTACAGATGGTGGTGGGATCAAGTGTCTGATCAGAGGGGGATTGCTGGCTCTGAGACAGGATTCTCTTGATTTATTTCGCTTGGATCTGGGTCACAGCCTTGGGCAGTAGTTCTGTGGTGGGGAAGAGCACTTATGTGGCAAATCTTGTTGCTGTGGTAGAGAGGGAATCCTTCTCATAGTTGCAAGGCAGAAAAGAGTGCTTGTGGTCACTCACAGACCAGAGCACAGGCCAGGAAAGGAATAAATACCTCTCCTTTTATCAGACCACTTTGGAAGAAGGGAAAATTTATAGGTCCCTAGTAGTATCTCTGAAAATAGCTGCACAAAACCCCTGAAGCTTGGGATAGTACACTTCACCCCCCTCACAAACACACACACATACACACACACACACACACACACACACACACTCCCACCCAAAGCAGAGTTCTACCTTAACACAGAGTTAAACAGTCAAATCCTCGCCTGGGAAAACAAGCAAACAGCATAAAAAATACCCTTAGATGATAGAATCTTACTTTGGTGAGAAAGAAGATTAAAACATAAAACAAGAATAAGACAACAAAGTCAAAGCTCCTACATTAAAAGTCTCTAAGAAAAATATGAATTGGTCTCAGGTCAAGGAAAAGCTCAAAAAAGATTTTGAAAATCAAATAAGAGGGGGGCGGAGCCAAGAGGGCAGCACAGAAGCAGCAAAGCACCACAGCTCCCACACAAACACACTAAAAAACTCATAAAATGGGACACTAAGCAGATTTTCAAGCTCCAAAACTCTCCAAAAGACAGAAAGAATATCTGTTGCTACAGGCAGCACAGCAGGTGGGGCTCTTTGCAGCAGTCTGGGACCCGTAGCCGAAAACCCTGGCCGGGTCAAGCCCTGGGGCATTGGGTGGGAAACCGCGGCTGTAGGAGAGCTGATCTGCTGCACTGGAGGCACAGTTACCACATTTATCAGGCCAGAAGAAAAAAAGGCTAAGAGAAAGATCAGTAGATTTTGCTAACTCGGGAGGAGAAGAGGGGGTCCAGCCAAACTGCTCCCAGGACAAGGAAGCAGTGGGAGGCAGCTGTAGCAGCAGGAATGTCTGAGAGCCACAGCGCCTTCCACTGGGCTGCTTCAGAGCCCTCAGCCTGCAGATAGCAGGGGGGATGACGCAATCCATTAGGGCCAAGGGCTCTTGCGTTGAGTGGCCTGGATCTGGATCGTGGTCTTGAGTGGTGGTCCTGGGGTGCGCTTTCAGTGAGCCGGGGCTGAGAGGCGGGGCTGCAGCACCCCACTAAGAGCTCCGGCAGCTGTGAGGGCTCCAGCGATTTGGGACAGAGCTTTCCCCCTCCAGGAAGCAGAGTTCCACAGAGCTAAAAAACCAAGCAATTAATAGACTGGCCAACATGAGAAAAAGGAAACA
>JAQQSW010015496.1:0-11876 GCA_028646575.1 Pseudocheirus occidentalis | reverse complement strand
TTTCAGTGTCTTGGAAGCATTTGGTGAGGGAGTTCTGACTGAGTTGTCTTCCTCCCACTCCATGCTTTCATCTTTGTTGTCCATAAAAAAGTATTCTAGAGTTTTACTGCTGTTCCTACCATGCTTCCTTTTTCTCATGTTGGCCAGTCTATTAATTTCTTGGTTTTTTAGTTCTGTGGAACTCTGCTTCCTGGAGGGGAAAAGCTCTGTCCAAAATCACTGGGGCCTTTACAGCTACCGGGGCTATTAGTGGGATGCTGCCGCCCTCCCCCCCAGCTTTGGCTCACTGAAAGCGCACCCCAGGACCACCACTCAAGACCACGATCCAGATCCAGGCCGTTCAACACAAGAGCCCTTGGCCCTGATCAATCACCTCAGCCCCCCTTCTATCTGCAGGCCAAGGGCTCTGAAGCACCCCAGTGGAGGCCACTGCTGCTCTATTCCTGCTGCTACAGCCGCCTCACACTGCTTCCTTGCCCTGGGAGCAGTTTGGCCAAACGACCCACTCTTCTCCTCCCAATTTATCAAAATCCACTGACCTTTCTCTTAGCCTTTTTTTCTTCTGCCCTGATAAATGAGGCAACTATGCCTCCAGTGTAGCCGATCTGCTCTCCAATAGATGCAGCTCCCTGCAAGATGCCCTGGCGCCTGATCCGGCTGGGGTTTCAGCCGCGGCTCCCAAACTTCTGTGAAGAGCCCCACCTGCTGAGCTGCCTGTAACAACAGAGGGGTTTTCTGTCTTTTGGAGAGTTTTGGAGCTTGTAAATCTGTTTAGATTCCCATTTTATGAGTTTTTAGCATGTTTGTGTGGGAGCTGTGGTGCTTTGCTGCTTCTACGCCGCCATCTTGGCTGCACCCCCCTGATAAGTTCTTCATGATTTCTTTCCCATGTTACCTTCTCATGCTTCTTGTGTTTGATTATCAAAATTTTTGCTCAGTTCTGTTTTTTTTTCAACAAGAATGCTTGAAAGTCCTCCACCTCATTGAATGACCATATTTTCCCCTCAAACATTAGACTCAGTTTTGCTGGGTAGGCAATGCTTGGTTTTAATCCCAGCTCCCTTGATCTTGAAAATATTATATCCCAGGCCCTTCAATCCTTCAATTTGGAAGCTGCCAGATACTGGGTTATGCTAATTGTGTTTCAAAAGTATTCAAATTATTTTCTCTTGGAAGCCTGTAATATTTTTCCTTAATATAGGGGTGTTGTAACCTGGCTATAACATTTCTAGGAGTTTTCTTTTGGGGATCTTTTTCAATAGTTGAATGGTGAATTCTGTCAAGTCCTAATTTGCCCCCTGAATCTAAAACATCAGGGCAATTTACCTTGAGAATTTCTTGAAGGATGGTTTCCAAGGTTTTTTTGATCATGGCTTTCAGGTAGACCAATAATTTTCAAATTGTCTCTCCTGGATCTATTTTCCAGGTCGGTGGTTTTTTTCAAGGAGATATTTCACATTGCTTTCTATTTTTTCATTTGTAACTGTTTAATACTATATTAGTTTCTCATGAATTCATTAGCTTCCACTTACTCCACTCTAATTCTGAAGGAATTATTCTTTTCAGAATGCTTTTGAGAATCCTTTTCCATCTGGCAAATTCAACTTTTTAAGGCATTCTTCTCCTCATTGACTTTCTGGGCCTCTTTTGCCATTTGAGTTAATCTGTTTTTTAAAGTGTTGTTTTCTTCAGTCAGGTTGTTGTCTCTGTTTTCATGATTTTCTAACATCATTCTCATTTCTCTTCCAAATTTTTCCTCTACTTCTCTTATTTGTTTTTCAAAGTCTTTTTTAAGTTGATCTATAGCTTGTAGGCAATCCTCATGTTTCTTGGAAGCATTTGGTGTGGGAGTTCTGACTGTTTTTTCTTCCTTCTGTTCCATACTTTGATCCTTTTTGTCCACAAAAAAGAATTCTAGAGTTTTATTGCTGTTCTTAGTTTACTTCCTTTTCCTTATGTTGGCCAGTCAATTAATTGCTTGATTTTTTAGCTCTGTGGATGTCTGGTTCTGGGGAGGGGAAAGCTCTCTCCCAATTTGATGGGATTTTCACAGCTGCCAGAGATATTAGTGGGGTGCTGCAGCCCCCATCAGCTTTTGCTTGCTGAAAGTGCACCCCAGGACAACCACCCAAAACCATGATCTGGACCCAGGCTGCTCAATGCAGGAGCCCTTGGTCCTGATCAATCATCTTGGCACCCCTGATATCTGCAGGCCACGAGCTCTGAAGCAGCCAAGTGAAGGCTGCTTGCAGCGATCCTGCTGCTTCCTTGCCCAGGGAGGATTTTGGCCAGATGCTTTTCCTCCCCCAAATTTAGCTTGAAAGCTTGAATTTCACTGACCTTTCTCTAAGCCTTATTTTTCCTGCCTTGATAAATATGGAGATTTCCCCAGGTGCTGCAGATCCACTCTCCTATAGACTCAAACTGCAGCTCATTCCAACCACCCTCAGTCCTGGCCACGGTTTTGGACTGGGCTGGCTTCAGCTCCCAGCCAGCCGCTATGAGCACTACCTACCAAGCTGCCTTCAGCAAGAGATGTGTTTTTCGTGGTTTTGTGAGTTTAGGAGCCTTAGAATTTGTTTAGAGTCATATTTTATGGATATTTAGG
The DNA here is from genome assembly GCA_028646575.1 of Pseudocheirus occidentalis. Lineage (NCBI taxonomy): Eukaryota > Metazoa > Chordata > Mammalia > Diprotodontia > Pseudocheiridae > Pseudocheirus > Pseudocheirus occidentalis. Next base: position 9,268 of record JAQQSW010015496.1, on the reverse strand, counting down.
GTGCCTGCGTGGGAGCTGCTAAACTTTGCTGCTTCTATACTGCCATCTTGGCTCCCTACCCCCATCTTTGCCATTTTTAAATTAGTGCAAAGCCAGAATGACATTATGATTCTGGAATTATGTCACTGGCACTAAGCAGAGGTGAAACCATGTATGCTCATAAATAGTCTTTGTTGTATATAATAATCTTATTTACCTTCTATTCTTTGTTAACTTGATGGTTGTAATTAAGCAGGTCTATACAAGACTTGGAAATGAATCAAATTAATATGATGCAAGAAAGTAGTTTTTGAGGGTGGGAACATAAGACATGTACAATATGTGTATACATATATGTGTATGTATACATATATCTACATATAAGTGTATAGCATGTATACGTGTACATCTGTATATGTGTGTAAACATGTTTGTATGCATATATACCTGTATGGGTACATATACGTATACACATGCATATATATGTACTTATATATGTACATGTATGCACACACATATATTCACATGTGTATGTTTATATATACATATATGTGTGTGCATATATATTTATATATACACACATTATATATGTGATTGTATATTATATTATTGGATTATATATTGGAGATATAAATATATATATATATATATATATTTGCCCAACTCTTCTTTTGGTAGACCTCCTAGATGTCATAATAAAGTTTTGCTTCAAATAATTATTTTGTGTCACTCTTATTCTGTTTCTGAACTGAATATTACCTTGGTCTAGGGCAATACTTCTCATACAGTGGGTCGTGACCTCTTTGGGGGTCAAACGCCCCTTTCACTGAGGTCACAGGAGTCGCCTAAGAATATCAAAAAACACATATTTCCAATGGTCTTAGGAAGCAAAACATTTCTCCTTTATCTGTCTCCACGTGGGTCCGCCCTCATGCAGCTACGCTCACATAGGAATATTAAAGGGTCATTGCATTATGAAATTTGAGAACCACTGCTCTAGGGTCTATTTTTCCATACATATAAACCTTGTGTGAAGGCCTGAAGGCAAAACTACTACATTCTTGTGTGAGCAACAAGGACTGGGTATTTTCAGTAATGTTACCTAAACTGAAGAGAAATCCTACATGTATGAAATACTATGTTTATCGATGCAGTTTTTTCGCACAGGCATATTATATTCCACAACCCATAGGTAATAATTAACATGCTACTAGTAAAATCAACCAACCCTGGATGGTATTGTAATTACTTTGAGTCCATGGGTGGGAAACCTTTGGTCTTTTTGTGAGTGTACTTTGTTTATGATTGGAAACTAATCTCCATTTGAGTTGAACGTACTGCCTAGGGGTGGAGTAGTCTGATCTCCATTAGAGAAGAGACTTTGACTAAAAGCATGTACTGTCTAGGGGTGGAGTAGTACCCGGACTGAACTAATAACTTACTTATGAAATGAATGAGTTAAACTCTATTTTGATTTTCCCTGTTCTGTGAATGTTGGTTGAATTAATGGAGTTTGCTATGCTGGTAATCCGAACCTTGGAAGTTGCCTTTGCTTGGCATTAAACCTCCCTAAGCCAAATTCAATGGGAATAATGTTGGCTCATTCCCTTTTCTTCCTGTTCTTCCCCTCTTTGCCTCTTCTATATGAGATAATTTACCTGGCTCTGTCTCTCCCTATCTCCTCTCATTATATTCCTCTTTAACTTCTCAATTTCACCTTTTAAATATCATCCCTTCTTATTTAATTGATCTTGTGCCCTCTATGCATACCTGTACACATACACACATTTACATATGTATTCACAATCATATATACCCTCCTATATAGGCATATATGTATACATATAATATATCTATACACATATATTCCCCTCAACTATCCTCACGCTGAGAAAAGTTTCCTAAGTTAAAATTATCATTTTTCCATATAGGCATATAAATAGTTCAACTTTGATAAGTTCCTTATGAATTCTTTGCCCTGTTTACCTTCTCATGCTTCTCTTGCTTCTTGTATTTGAAAATAAAATTTTCTATTCAGTTCTGGTTTTTTCATCAAGAATGCTTGAAAGTCCTGCACCTCATTGAATGACCATATTTTCCCTGAAACAGTATACTTAATTGTGCTGGGTAGGTGATTCTTGGTTGTAATCTTATCCCCTTTGATCTCTGGAATATTGTATTACATGCTCTTTGATCCCTTATTGTAAAAGCTGCTTGATGCTGTGTTGTCCTGATAGTATTTCCACAATATTCAAATTGTTTCTTTTTGGCTGCTTGCAATAATTTCCCCTTGATCTGGAACACCAAAACCAGGGCATAATATTCCTAGTTTTCTTTGGGGATATTTTTCAAGAGATAATTAATGAATTCTTTCAACTTCTTTTTTGCACTCTGGTTCTAAAATATCAGGGCAATTTTCCTTGATAATTTCTTGAAGGATGCTTTCTAGGTTCTTCTTTTGGATCATGGCTTTCAGGTAATCCAATAATTTTTAAATTCTTTCTCCTGGATCTATTTTCCAGGTCAGTGGTTTTTTTCAATGAGATATTTCACATTGGTTTCTACTTTTTTTTTCATTTGTTTGGATCTGTATAATAGTGTCTTGATTTCTCATCGTCATTAGCTTCCATTTGCTCCAAACCAGTTCTGAAGGAATTACTGTCTTCTGTGAGCTTTTGAAATTCTTTTATCCATCTTGCAAATTCAGCTTTTTAAGGCATTCTGCTCCTCATTGGCTTTTTGTGCCTCTTTTGCCCTTTGAGTTAGTCTATTTTAAGATATTATTTTCTTCTGTCAGGTTGTTGACTCTCTTGTCATGATTTTCCTGCATTATTCTCATTTCTCTTTCCAATTTTTCCTCTATTTTTCTTACTTGATTTTCAAAATCCTTCTTGAGTTCCACCTTGGCCTATAAATAGTACATATTCTTCTTGGAAGCTTTTGGTACTGGAGTTCTGACTGTGTTTTATTCATCCTGTTCCATGCTTTGATCCTTTTTGTCCCCCAAAAAAGGAATCTAAAGTTGAATGGCTATGCTTGTTTTGTTTCTTTTGCTTGCTCATGTTGCCAGTCAGTTACTTGACTTTTGAGCTCTTTCCCACAGTAGAACTCTGCTTCCAGAGGGGAGAGCTTTGTCCCAAATTGCTGGGATTTTCACAGCTGCCAGAGCTCTTAGGAGTGTTCTGTCTCTACAGCCCCCGCAAACTGTGGCTCACTGGTAACACTTCCCAGGACCACCACTCAATACCACAATCCAAATCCAGGCAGGTTAAGGCAAAAGTGCTTAGCCTCTGGATGGTTGTTTGCCTCCCCTACAATTTGCAGGCTGGAAGCTCTAAAGTAGACACTCGGAGGTGGCTGTATGGCTGCCATTTCCACCACTTCTTGCTCTGGGAGCAGCGGTCAGACAGTGCCTCTGTCTCCCACAGATCGAGCAGAGTTCCCCTGATCTTTTACTTTGTCTTTGGGTTTTATGGGTTGATAAGTCTGGAAACTGCCACAGCTGCTGATGATCCAATCTCCTGAATGGTCCAGCTGCAGATAATTATGGCTGCCCTGGGGCTATAACTGTGGACTCACACAGGGGTGGGCTCAACTCCCATCACACTGAGATAGACCCTTCCTGCTTTGCTGCCTGCATAAGAAGAATTGTTTCTCTGTCTCTTTGTGGGTTCTGTGGCCCTGAAATTTGTTTAGAATAATATTTTATGGGTATTTGAGGTGCTTATGGGGGAGCTCAAAAGGTTTTCCTGCTTCTACACCACCATCTTGACTCTGCTCCCCTCTTTGGAGAATTTATGAAAGTATTTGGACAATTTAATTTAATTAAACAGAATATGAAGACTTAAATTTCCATCAATGATATTGCAAGAAGTTTCCATGTCAGTGAAGTTGCAGTTACATTGAAATACTAAAGAATAACAATAAATAGAGTAGTCTTGTACTTTCCAAGAGCTAAATACTTAATATTTGGAGAACATAAAACTTCATCATTTGGTTTAAAAATTGTTGGAAAAACTGGAAAGCAGTATGTCAAAAATTGGGTATAAACCAGTATCTTCCATAATTTACCAAGATAATGTCAAAATTGGGAACATGACTTTCATATAGAGACAGTATAAGAAAATTTGAAGAACATGGAATATACCACTTATCAGACTTATAGATTGGCAGATAATTCATGATTAACCAAGAGATAGAGAACAGTGTGAAGTATAAAAAGGATAATTTTGATAGCATTAAATTTAGTGATTTCGTACAAATAAAATAAATTTAGCCAATATCAGTAGGAAAGCAGAAAATTAAAGGGGAAATTATAAGTAGTTTCTCAGATAAATATTTCATATCTCAAATATATGAAGAACTTTGCCAAATATGTAAGAATATGTTATTCCCTAATTGATACATGGTCAAAGGATATGAATAGGCAGTTTTCTGAAACTGAAATCAAGGCAATTTATGGTCAATTTTAAAAAATGTTCTAAACCATTTTTGATTAGAGAAATGAAATTAGAACAACATTGAGTTATCATTTTATATCTGTCAAATTGATCAAAATTATTGAAAGATGAAATGAAAAATGTTGGAGGAGATGTGGAAAAATTGAAACATTAATGCATTGTTAGTGGATTTGTGAACTGATCCCACCATTTTGGAGAACACTTTGGAATTATGCCCAAAGAGTTGTCAAATTTCCTTTACCTTTTGGCCCAGCAATACTACCAGTAGGTCTGTTTCCAAAGACTATTAGGAAAAATGAAAAAAAATAAAATCCTATATGTTCTAAAATGTTTACAGCAGTTCTATTTATGGTGGCAAAGAAATGGAAATTGTGAGGATGCCTGTCAATTGAGGAATAACTGAACAAGTTGCAATATTTGTGATGGAATTTGAGATTGCAATGGAATACTACTATGCTATAGGAAACGATGAGCTCAGTGATTTTATAAAAAAAAATAGAGATTTCCATGAAAAAAGAAATTAGCAGTATATAGAGAATAATAGCAATATTGTTTTAAGAACAACTTTGAGGAACTGTATTATTTTGCCTCTTATAAATAACCCAATTGACTACAAAGAACATATGAAGGAAGATGTTATCTGTATCCAGAACAAGAACTAATAAATAGAAGGATGCATAGAATACTTTTTCATAAGTATCTACCTCTCTGTCTATCATTCTATTTATCTATCAATGAGGACGCACACCTATGCTAGATATGAATAGGAATTATCTGTCATTAACATCTATCTATCTTGATTTTCTTTCCTCCTCACAAATCTACATTTTACTCCCAACCACAAACTATAGAATTTAAAGAGATAATAGTTCTTCCTAGAGCTACTTTAAGGACCAAGATTAAAGTATCATTGCAGACAAGGAAAATATCTTCTCCTCCCAACCCCATATTTAGAGACGGGGTTAGAGAGAAAGATCATATCTAAGGAGAAAAGAAAAGGAATTTTGACTGATTGGGAGATTAAAATTCCCTTTAACAATCAGTCATTCAGTAGTAAAACATGAAGGAGAAAGGACACTTAGATATTAAAAGCACTTCCTTAAAACCCTGTTCTACTTTCAAAGCTGACCCACCAAAATTAGTGCTAAATCTCATTAACTTAAAGATTGGGCAGCCCTACCCTAGCTCAGGGATTTCTTGGTGCCTATCACTCAGGGTTGTTGCAAAAATCAAATCTGATTGTAAACATACACATATATTCATATTACAAATTGCTCTGTTATATATGCATGTGTGGGTATATATAATCTCTTTGTACATATATATGTGTGCACATGTATTATACACATACACACACACATTAAGACAGTATTGAAATGCCCATTATTATTCTTGTTGCTGTTGCTGCTGAATAGTCTTTCATTTTTTCATTGTGGACCAATGGTAGCTCCAGGTCAGGTACATACTTACAGATCAGGATGGGGCTATCTCCTAGAGCTATTTTGGTTCTCACTTTTTTTTTCTGGTAAAACGTATTACAAAATCTCCCACACCACGAGGAAGGAAACATTTGGGGCTGAAAACTGGTTCTGTCTTTTAAATACAGCCCTAATGCCCTCTGATCAATGCTTAATTTCTCTCCTCAAACAATTTTGGACGCCAAGAATATATATCTCTCTTTTCCATGTAGAAACAGAGGACAGAAAAACTAGCAACGAGAAATCCAAATTTCTTTGCCTCTTCCTTTCTTTTCCCAAATTGTTTTAGAAATGGAACTTTTTTTCCTTTGTAGCACTTCACAAAATTTATCCAAGACAGAATGAGATTTTGTTTAAACACACACACACACACACACACACACACACACACACAGAAACACAAGCATGCACCCACCCACACACACACACACATTTTGGGAAATGTTTTTCAATTTTACTTGGAAACCTTGGGAAATGTTTTGCAGTAAAACCAACTGGCTTTGATTTGTCAACTAAGGATGTTTTCCATATGACTCTTCCCACCCAGGAAAGTGATAAATTATTTCAAAGAAAAAATGCCAATGGATAGGAAATGTCATTCATTATCTTCTAATAAGACCCATACCCAAAGACAGAAAAGAAATGATAGACATTTACCGGTTTCTATCACAATTCAGAAATGCCAGAGGAAATGGAATGTATCTTCTAGAATTCTCCAAGCACAGGATGTTAAATCCTGGGACTCAAAGCTAAATTTTAAGAAAACACAAGTCATGTCAAAAGTCACAGTGTGGTGACTTTTTTTACTAGCTCCTGTCTGCAGTCTTATGCCTCAGATAAGACTGAGGAGAGTTATTCACAACTATTTAGGAGGCTAAACTGCAACTTAAAGTGGTAATTTCTCCATTGGACTTTTTAGTTCTAATAGTCCTATAGCTTACAATTTCTTTGAGTATATAAAAGAGATATTTTTCTGAGTTCATCTAAAGAAAGAACATTTAGATGACTTTTAGACATTTAGATACATTTGGATGACTTTCATTTGTCTCCCCGGACTCGTTATAAAAACAAACAAGCTAAATCTGAAAAATGAAAAAGACTTCTATCTGGGTCCCACAGAGTATTTCGTGAAATTGCACTTAATACAGAGCTGCCCTGATGGGATGACTTTGGGGGCACTTTCAAAGTTTGGGAAATCACTTGAATAATAGCACTGGCAGCTAAATAATGCTTTATTATCTCACTTACCATCACAACAACCAGATGATGCAGGTGGTATCTTCCCTATTTTATAAAGAAATTGAGATTGAGAGGGATAAAATAACTTGCCCAGCTAGTGAAACCCTAAAGTGGGATTTGAATTTAAGCCTCCATTCCAGTAAGTCTGACAAGCTAGAATTTGTGTCCCTTAGTTGCCTGAATAATAATCATATTGAGGATGATTGTAAGATTTATGTGTTGCTCATTATGTTCCAGAACTATGTGCTTTGCAATTATCTTCTCATTTGGGAGGTAGTTGCTGTTATCATCCTCATTATGACAATGAGGAAACTGAGGTAAACAGTTAAGTGACTTGTCCAGGGTCATATAGCTAGTGAGTAACTCAGATTAAATTTAATTCAGGTCTTTCTAAGTCCAGGCCTGGCCTTCTATTCGTTGCCTCATAAACACCTTGGGCAGAAGTGATGAACTCATCCTCTTCACTTCAGTGTATAACGTTATAAAGAATGGAGTCTAGTCAACCTAAGTCAATGTCCTCTCATTCTGAGCAATATTTAGAGACTTTACATTGTTCTGTTCCACCAACAGGGCAGTTATACATTAAGAGAAAAAGAATATTAAATATTCTATGGGGCCCAGATGGAAGAAGCCCTTTCATTTTGCAGTTCTGTTTGTTTGCCCCTTTTTTATACAATGAGCCAGTGAAGACATTGAATAAAAGCATGAGGATATGGTAATGTTTCTGGTAATCCAACATTGCCAGGAAAGCAATGAGAATGCTTTATAGCCTCACAATTTTACTGTAGAGAAAGAGAGGACTTTAAGGTTCAAAAGAGGGTCCAAATCCTGACTCTTCCACTTACTAACTGTATAACTTAGTGCAAATCTTTTAGAGTCTTTGGGCCTTAGTCCTATCATATATAAAATGGGACAGTTGGAGATTGTTATGCTCCATAACTCTAAATTCTATTGTTTTCTGATGGCTGTCCAATCTAATCAATACAATACAATAAACTTTTAAAATGTGTCTACTATGTGCTGCACACAGTGCCAAGCAATGGGGATATATTAAGAAAAGGAAAGGAAAGGAGATGAGAGGGAGGGGAGGGGAAGGAAGTGGAAGGGTGGCCATGGAAGGGGAGTAGAAATGACTGGGGGGATGGGAGTGGAGGACAAAGGAGGGGAGGGGAGGGGAAGAGAAGGGAAGAGAAGAGAGAAGAAGTGAAGGGAAGGGAGAGTAAGAAAAGGAAGGGCAGGGGAGGAAAAGGGAGGGAAAGAAAAGGGAGGGGACGGGTGGGAAAGGGAGAGAAGAGAAACAAAATCCATGCTCTCATAGAGCTGAGTCTAAAGAGGGAGATGTTAACCAAAAAGCAGGGCAGAGGGGGGGCGGAGCCAAGATGGCAGCATAGAAGCAGCAAAGCACCACAGCTCCCACACAAACACGCTAAAAAACTCATAAAATGGGATGCTAAACAGATTTTCAAGCTCCAAAACTCTCCACAAGACAGAAAGCACATCGGTTGCTAGAGGCAGCGCAGGCGGGGCTCTTCTTAGCAGTCTGGGACCCACGGTCGAAACCACAGCCAGGTCAAGCCCTGGGGCATCGGGCGGGTAACCGCAGCTATAGGAGAGCAGATCTGCTGCACTGGAGGCACAGTTACCACATTTATCAGGCCAGAAGAAAAAAAGGCTAAGAGAAAGGTCAGTGGATTTTGCTAACTCGGGAGGAGAAGAGCTGGTCTGGCCAAACTGCTCCCAGGGAAAGGAAGCAGTGGGAGGTGGCTGTAGCAGCAGGAAAGGCTGAGAGCCTCAGTGGCCTCCATTGGGCTGCTTCAGAGCCCTCGGCCTGCAGATAGCAGGGGGGCTGATGTGATCCATCAGGGCCAAGGGCTCTTGTGTTGAGTGGCCTGGATCTGATCGTGGTCTTAAGTGGTGGTCCTGGGGTGCGCTTTCAGTGACCCGGGGCTGGGAGGTGGGGCTGCAGCACCCCACTAAGAGCTCTGGCAGCTGTGAGGGCCCCAGCGATTTGGGACAGAGTTTTCCCCGTCCAGGAAGCAGAGTTCCACAGAGATAAAAAAACCAAGCAATTAATAGACTGGCTAACATGAGAAAAAGCAAGCAGGCTAGGAA
>JAQQSW010015495.1:0-11876 GCA_028646575.1 Pseudocheirus occidentalis | reverse complement strand
AGTGGCAGGGGCAGGGTAGAGAATAGAATGGGGCGGGGGGGGGGGGGCAGGATAGGAAGGTGGGCCATATAATCAGTCTCTTACAATATGTCAACTGTGGAGATGTTCTGCGTAATTACACATGTATAGCCTGTATTGACTTGCGTGTCCTTCCAGTGGGGGTCGGTGATGAGGGAGGAAGGGAAAGAATCTAGAATTTACAGTTCTATAATCAAATGTTAAAAATATATATGTATATATATTATTATTATTTGTATTAACTACATGCAACTGGGAATTAAGATATACAGGCACTGGTGTAAGGTGACCCATCCTGCCCTACTGGAAAGTCAGAGGGGCCTTGGGGGAGGGACTATACAGTGGGATCACTGTTTTGGGAAAGATGGGGAGAAAATTTATAACTCAAAATCTTGTGGAAATGAGTGATGTAAAAAAGAAAATAATTTTTAAAAAATAAAATATTTTTAGGAAAAATAATTAACTCAAATGGCAAAAGAGGCCCAAAAAGCCAATGAGGAGAAGAAGGCCTTAAAAATTCGAATTTGCCAGATGGAAAAAGAATCTCAAAAGCTTTCTGAAGAGGATAATTCCTTCAGAATTAGAGTGGAGCAAATGGAAGCAAATGACTTTATGAGAAATCAAGATACTATTAAACAGATCCAAACAAATGAAAAAAAAAACAGTAAACCTATCTGATCTCTTTTTCCTTAAACAAATCCTCAAAATAGAAATAATAATCACCGCATTCCTTTATTCAAGAGACATTGTAAAGAACAGTTTTGTTTAATTCTTTAAATGTATTGGAGGTTGATGGTATATTTGCTATATTGTTTTTAGTATTAGTATTGTATAGCAAAGGTTGATTTGTGTGATTTGTTTCTATGTTCAGAACTGATTTTGTTTGTGGGTTAAGTTGAGATGAATTTGATTGTGATTCAGGTTCTAGGTAGATATAAGTAATCTAGTTATGTTATTGTTTAATGCCAAGACCACTGAGGATAGACTTGAGGATAGATATTGACCATACTGTTTACCTCACTAAGAATTTTTATGTCCTAATACACTTTATGGGCAGCTAGGTGGTGCAGTGGATAGAACACAAGGAAGACTCATCTTTCTGAGTTCACATCTGGTCTCAGACACTATCTGTGTTACCCTGGGCAAGTCACTTCACCCTGTTTGCCTCACTTTCCTCATTTGCAAAATCAACTGGCAAACCACTCCAGTATCTTTGCAAGAAAACCCCAAATGGAGCCATGAAGAGTCAGATACAATTGAACAATAGCAAGAACAATAAATATGCTTTCCTCCAGTATTCTCATCACTGCCTTTGGTTACCTAGACAAAGAAAGACTACAAGTAGTTGTTAGCCAAAACAGATGAATACAATGATCAATGATGAGATTTCTTTTGATCTTCTGTGAAAATGCTTTTTTTTTTTTTCTAGTTGCTATCATAGGAAGCTTTACTTTCAGGAACTAATCAAAAGCAATTTTAAGAGGAAATCTCATCCAGAATTATTAACTAGGGTAAGAGCAGAACTACCAGAGACCATACACCAGGAGTTTCAATTGCAGATTCATCGGGTTGTAAAATAATGAATGTGGTTTGTATGGAAAATATTATGACCAAATTTGAAAGATAAAGGGTGGAACTTTTATGATCTTCTCTTGGTTAAGGACTATTTGAAAATGAGGTTGGTATGTAGGGAAAAAATCTTTTCAGGCAGTTGCTACTAGAGTAAGGCTGAGATCCTTTTCTTTTCTCTCCTGTAGACTATCTCTGAGCAATTTTGTGGAACCGGTTGGCCTCAATTACTCCATGTTTATCCCTACCTTGCTGAATCAGGGCACCACTGCTCAGCAACAGAAATGGCTGCCTCCATCCCAAGGACTCCAGATAATTGGCACCTACGCCCAGACCGAGATGGGGCACGGTTAGTCTTTATCTAGAGATCAGTGAGTGAAACTATTAGAAGACTCCAGCTGACAGTGACTCTTGGCATTTTCCCATTTGAAGTCTTATTTAAAACCAGACTTGAAAAATGAACTTTTATTTTTTCTTTAGCATCTTGTCTATCTCTAGTAATTTGTCAAGTATCCTTCAGTCTTATTGCTTGAACTAGTTTGCAGATTATTTGTAAGAATTAAGTGCTTCTAATATTTAAAGGGTGGTGAAACTTCTTCTTCTTCATATGAGGTCAGGTCTTGCTATCATTCCTACAGCACCATCTAATGCCTTAACATCTTTCTTTCATATTCTTTCTAGAGCATTGATGTCTTAGCAATTTAAGGTAACCATTTGCCCAGGAGAACTGCTTTTTTTATGCCAGGGAAGCAGGAACTGAATGGGCTGTAGAATGCTAGTAACGAAAACCTTCCTTAGTATTTGTTAGGCCCCAGAGAATGCTAGGAAACAGTCAGCAAATATTTATTAAGCTCTTACTATGTGTCAGGCACTGTGCTAAGTGCTGGGGACATAAAGACATCCGAGTATACACATATGGAATACAACGTAATCTTGGAGGAAAAGTCACTAGGACCAGGAAAGGTCTCATGTAAAGGGTCAAGCAGAATCTTGAAGGAAATGAAGGATTCCCAGAGATGGAGGTCTGATGGGAAGGCATTCCAAGTATGGGAGGCAGTCAGTTCAAAGGCACAGTGTTAGGAAATGGGAGTTTTATGTATGAGGAATAGCAAGAAAGCCAGTCTGGCTGGATTGTGGAGATTGTGAAGGAAAGTAATATGTATGTAGACTGAAAAGTCAGGAAGGAGCTAGGGTGTGAAGAGTTTTAAATGCCAAGCAGTTTATATTTGATAGGCAATAGGGATCCACTGGAGCTTTTACTGACTGTCAAGTGGGGAGGTTTTCCACAGCAGATCTGCACTTTAGGAAAATCACGTTGTCATTCTTCTGGAGGACAAATTGGAAATGTGAAAGACTTGAAGCAATGACACTGAGAGGCTGTTTCAGTTGTCCTGGTGAGTGAGGGGTGGTGTCTGTGTGCCTGCTGAGAAGGGGAACTATTGCCAAGATACAAACAATATTTGACAGCTGGTTATATTGAAGTCTAAGGGTGCTGGGACCCCGAAATTCCAGGGCAAGTGATGAAGGTCCTGCCTTGAATTAATTCAACCCAAGTCTTCTTTTAGCCAAAGACAGGGTTTATTAGAACACCACTAGGGGTAGGCAAGATTTAAAAATCTGTCATATTTCTGATATTTGTATTGACAAGTGAGCCAGACTCTTAAGGAATATGAGCAATTTAATGGGGGGAAAGATGGACCTTATCTACAAAAGACTGTGGGAAAGCTTTAAGAGTGGCCAAGTAGTCTAGGGTAACTGGGAGGTAAAGAGAAGGACCGGGAAGGGCCAAATGCCCCAGGTGAATGTCAGAGGCCTGGACCATGTGGGAAAGCTCAAGGGCTTTTCCTTTTAGGGGTTCAGATCCCATCTCCATCAGATAGATATTTTTGGTGGAAGGAGTTGAGGATAATGCCAAAGTTGTGGACTTGAGTAACAAGGACAATAAGAGGAATTCACAAAAGGGATGGTTTTCGAGAGATTATCATGAATTCTTTTTTGGATAGCCAAAACTGACTCATTCTCTTTCCTCTAGGACAGTGATTCTCAACCTTCCTAATGCCGTGATCCTTTAATACTCGTATCTGGGTGTATCTGCATGTGGGCAGACCCGCCTGGAGACAGATAGAGGAGTGGTGTCTAGGTTCCTAAGACCATTGTAAATATGTGATTTCATAGATTCCATCCAGAGATAAACCACTTTAAGTTACATTAGACAAATCTAAAAACCTATGATCAACTTTTACTACCATTGCTTAAGGAAGTACCATCTACTTGTTTCAAAAGTATTTATGGAAGTTTTGGACCTACTTGTTATGTGCTCTGAGAATTTCCATCAGTTTTCTTCCTTCTTTTTAACAAAGAAGCATTTATCTTTCTATAGCTGCCTTAGAGTGATAAATCTTATATTTCATTAATATTATGTAGGTTTTTGTTGTATGCCTTCTATATGAGTTATGGCTCATTTTACAATTCTAACAGCATAAACTAAGACATATATTGGGTAGGTGTAACCTCGGTATCTATGTTCAGTGGGTCTTTCCTGGAGTAAACCAAGGTATCTATAGTTATTGCCTATATCTCGTGGTTCCTTGTTATCTCTGCATTCAGTCTTGCATCCTCATTTTTTATCTTTCCTTGGAATCCATTCATACTTCTCAAGTCCAAGGGACAATTTATATTATTGGAAGAAGTTTGTATGAGGTGATGGAACTGTTAAATGTGTTTTCTGGAGCCATCTGGTATCTGTGTATTTAAAGTGACTTTGTGTGACTCCCTCTTTAATTTGGAATCCTTTTTCAGTGTAGGAGATGAAAATAGATTTAAGATTTGGCAAGGTGAGAAATGTGCTTGCTCTAGAAAAAAAATACTTGTGAAGCCAGGAAAGTTCTCATTTTTACATTCATTGCAGGTGGTTAACTCCCTAATGGAATACACTTGCTTAGACAAATGCAAGGTTTTTTATGCTCTGTTTCCAATTTGAATTTCCCCCCTTGCTCTCTCCATTGGCTAGATTCAACCTCCTGAAACCACTCACTTCATGTTCTCTTACTTGATATGTTCCCACTCAAAATGCTTGATAAGCATGCATACAAGCTCCTGACCTTTTACTTAATTAGAAGCCTGGTTCTGCTAGGCCACTGCTCTGATTAGAATGAGCTGCCTCTGACTTACATCCTGTTATCACTCAAAGCTGGGGATAGTTTTAATCCTGTGGAAATAGAATTCCTTCTTTTGTTTCCCACAGCAAAACTAATGAGTTTAAACTATTTCACTGAAAAGTACCATTGTTTTTATCACTTGTTCTTGACATTATTGTGTGGTTGGTGGGTTTTAAATAGAGAATAATTGTCCATGTGGATACCAAATACGCTAGCATTTTCATTATATTTGAGACTTTTATATATTGGCAGTATGTAAGTATAAAACTTGAGTCAGAGATTTTCTGATAATCAACTAAAGCAGTATAAAGGTTACAGTGTTTTCAGGCAGCTTTTTCAAGAATTGCCAGATTAATAAGTTATTTTGTATACTCCTGGGCCTTTTGGCCTACCATTTTTACTCTTCATTCCATAGATCATTTTCTTGTGTTTATTTAAACTGTATTTATTTTACACAAACAAAACCAGTGTAACCAAAATTATAAGGAAAGCAGAAAGATAGGGAAAATTTTTTGCAATAAGTATCTCTGATAAAGGCTTCATTTCTCAAATATATAGAGAATTGAGTCAAATTTATAAAGTACCCTAAATCACTGTTGATCAGAGAAATGCAAATTAAGATAACTTTGAGATACTACCTTATACCTATCAGAGTGGCTAATATGACAAGAAAGGAGAATGTTGGATGTTGGAGGGGATGTGGGAAAACTGGGACACTAATGCACATTTGATAGAGTTGTGAACTGATCCAACCATTCTGGAGAGCAATTTGGAACTATGCCCAACAGGCTATAAAACTGTGTGCACCCTTTGATCTAGCAGTGCCACTTCTGAGTCTGTGTCCCAAAGACATCCAAAAAAATAGGAAAAGGACCTATTTGTACAAAATTATTTATAGCAGCTATTTTTGTGCTGGCTAAGAATTGGAAATCAAAGGAATGTCCATCGCTTGGGGAATGAATGGCTGAACAAGCTGTGATATTTAATTGTAAAGGGATATTGTGCTGTAAGAAATGACAAGCAGGGTTATTTCAGAAAAACTTGTAAAGATTTGCATGAACTGATGCTTAGTGATGTGAATAGAACCAAGAGAACGTTATACACAGTAATAGCAATATTGCTTGATGAAGAATTGTGAATGATTTAGCTGTACTCAACTGTACAATGATCCAAGAAGTTGGACTAATGATAAAGCATACTATCTACCTGCAGAGAAAAAACTGATATTGAGTGAATATAGCATGCTGTATTTTTTTTTCTTTTCTTTGAGTCTTCTTCAAAATAACTAATATGGAAATGTTTTACATAATTGTACACGTATAACCTATATCTGGTTGCTTACCACCTCAGGGAGGGGGAAGGTGAGGAAGAGAGGGATAGAATTTGAAACTCAAAAACATTAAATAAAAATGTTTAAAAATTGAAAGAAAAAATACTCTGGTTCATAAAGAAAGAGGTTCTTGGTTCTAATAATTTTGTCTTGCCCTTTTGGGTTGGTTGAAGGCACACAGTAAATGCTAACTATTATTATTGTTATTAGCCAAAATGACAAAACATTATTTGATCTCTGGTTATTGATATCAATTGAGGCATAAGGCAGCATGTTATTATCATGTAAGCAAACTTCTATTGAGATAGAGGAAAGATTCCCTATAAATCCTTCAGAAGCTACATACTACAGATAAACATTTATTAATTATCTACCACATACCAGACACTCTGCCTGACAATGGAGGTACAGAGATAAAAATGAAACAGTTCTTGTGCTTCAGGAGCTTATATTCTATTGGAGGATGCAACATGTAACTGAATAATTATATGTAGACTGATTCAAGGTAATTTAGAGAGGAAGGCACTAGAAGTTGAGGGATCCAAAAGGGCTTTATGTATTTAGTAATGCTTGACGTGAATCTTAAAATAAGTAAGGGATTCTTTGAGGCAGAGGTGAGGAGGGAGAGCATTCTAGGCAGAAGGAACACCAAAGTTAAAGGCACAAAGGAGAGGGAATTGTTGAAAAACAACAGTAAGGTCAGTTGGTCTATACAGCTTATGGTCCTTAAGCCACTAGTAGTCTGCCAAAGGATTTCAGGCAGTGTGAAAAATTCTGTAGAAGATGTAAAAGAAAGTAAAGCTGTAACAAGTGCTTTGTCCATGCTGGTCACTATTGTGATCGTCATGTAACTTGGCATGTGGGTTGCCACTGCTCACTTTCTCCTGTTTGTTATGTGACCCGAAGCAACCAACCATTATCAGTCTGTCTCTAGTGGTTACTGGCATTGAACAGGGACAGAGGGAGTGCAGTTGACCCCTCCTGTGGGATGAGCAGCAACCACACTAGGATTTCTTTCCGTTCCTTGCTGCTTGCTTGCTTCCCAGTTACATGACTGTCTGGTACTCTTCAAGGTCAGACACTTGGTTCAGTATTTCTTTGTCAGCAATTGCTGTGAAGATTTTTTGGTTCTAACATATAAGTTTTAGGGGTGACTTTGTAAAATGGGTGATAAAAAGAAACAGAAGATCAAATCAGAAGATAGAATGTTTAGTCCGGAGTGGAAAAATAGATACTTGCTTACTTAAAGGAGAGACAAAATATCGTGCCTTGTTTGTCAAGAAGCAATAGTGATTCTGAAGGAATACAATTTTTGTCACTGTTTCAGATCATCTTGATTTAAGCAGATTGGATACCAGTGAAAAACATTAAAATGTCCAAATTGTTGAAAAATATCAGTGGAGAAAAAGTTTTTCAAGGAAGGAAACTCAGAAAAAGTGTTTTTGAGAAATCATTTAATAATCAATTATACCTTTACTTAGAAAGTGAGCTTCTAAAAACCTATCTGCAGCCTGAAGAAGTTTATTCTATTTTAATTTTGACCCTACCTATGACCAAGTTGTGTAGGTCTGGACTAGACCGTGGTTACTCAGCAAGCATTTATTAAGAGCTTTCTATGTGCCAGGCTTGGTGTATGAGAAACAGCAATGAGGCTAGTTGTACTAGACCATAATCAATCAACAAACATTTCTTACTGTGTACTAAACTCTGTGCTAAGTCCTGGTAACACATGAAACTACCAAGATGATATCCTTTTTGAGGATCTCCTCAATTTACATATAGATAGCATTTGTAAGAATTTTGTGTAGATTTGCAGATCCTATACTTGATTGCAAGCTGCTATGGGTGGGGGTAGGGCGGGAAAGGGAGGGGAGAAAATTTGAAACTCAAATTTGTGGAACTGAATCTTGTAAACTAAAAGTAAATAAATCAATTAATTAAAAAAAAAAAAGAATTGTATATTTGGGAGACCAAGCTTGCAGGTTGATATTTATTGAGATTTTCTTGGTCACCTTTTTTACAGTTTTAATAACGTCTAAGGTTTTTTTTTTCCCCATGTCATTAATACCTTCTCCTGCTTCAGATAATCTTGAATCTTTCAATGCTCTCACAGTTGTATTGCCTCCAGCACAGATCTCCTCTATATATACTTAGTCCTAGCCAACTTTTTCTTGAATTTGCTTATTCAGTGCCATTTTGGCCTTCTCCACAAGAACATTTAAGACTGTAGTATTAGAATCCAGCCGTGGTGCCTCTTCAATTCATGATGGAAAAATAGTTTTATGTAAAGCTACCTGTATATCTTTTCCATGTTTACTTTATCTTTAGTTCTTCCATTTTCTTCTGTGAATGCCATTGGGAAGATTTTTAGTTGATCATCTTGCCAAATTTCCTTTCAGCTAGTTGTAATACCTTCGTAGTACTTTTTTAATGGTAAAAAAATAAAGTCAAAACTAATTAC
The DNA here is from genome assembly GCA_028646575.1 of Pseudocheirus occidentalis. Lineage (NCBI taxonomy): Eukaryota > Metazoa > Chordata > Mammalia > Diprotodontia > Pseudocheiridae > Pseudocheirus > Pseudocheirus occidentalis. Next base: position 3,340 of record JAQQSW010015495.1, on the reverse strand, counting down.
CATGTGTTGACAGCACGTGTAAATTTTTGCTTTTATAATTTACTTCCCCTTAACAGTATTGTATGCATTTTCTTTTGTTTATTAACTAACTGATGTCAACAAACCAACACACATGAATCAGAAAAGATTTTACTTCAGTTTATTCACTCAGAGTGTGACATGCTTCATCAGTAGTCGCTGGAAATGTGTGTCAGTCATAATTTTACTAGTAGTATTCATATATTACATAAGACAAAGGAAAAAAGATAGCTGCTCATTATAGAGTAGTTGGTTATTCCAAGGGCAAAAGTGTCCTAGATAAGAAAAATGTACATCATTAGCTATAGGTGTCGGAGATTGAGAAGGGATGTATCCTTGTTAGTATAGCTAGTAATATTAAACCAAAAGGAACCAATCAGGCTAGATAAAGAAGATGAGCCTTTGTTAGACAGTTGAAGTCCTTTTTTTTTGGGAGGGGGGGACAGTTAAGTCTTTTTGTACCAATTAGGGGAAGAAAGAAGACACCGAAGGGAATCAGATATTTCAGCTGGTCTTGTAGTTCATGGAGGGTCATACACACCAAAATGGCAAATACAGAACAAAATGGAATCAGTTATATCTTACAAAAAAATTTACTGTCTTCAAGTAAGGAAGACATCTCAATCATCTAGAGCCAACATTGGCCATTGTATTTGACTTGAATTCTGTTCTGTATTATTATAATAGTGTATGTTTTTTATTGTATATATTATCTTGGTTCAGTTTTTTTTAATACTCTATCAGTTCATATAAATCTTACTGTATTTCTCTGAAATTTTCATATTGTTCCTTTTGTTGTAATAATATTCCATTAGATCAGTATACCATACTTTGTTCAGCTATTCCCCAAGTAATGAAACATTTGATTCCATCTTTTTTTCTTACTATAAATAGTGCTGATGTGAATATTATGGTACAACATGGAAAACTTTTCTATCATTGACTTCTGTGGACGATCAGGCCCATAATAGGATTGCTGGTTCAAAGAGAACGATCATTCCTGATAAAAATCCTATAAAAGCACAAGAATGAAAAGGCCTTTCCCTAGTAAAATCAGAAGCATCTAAAACAAAGAATTAGCATTATTTTATAATAGAGAAACATTGTTAGTTTGCCCTTTAACTTTAGGCATGAAACAAAGCTTCCTCTTCTCTACTATTATTTGACAGATTATTAGAAACAGTAACTATAGCAGTAAGACAGAGGAAGTTAAAAGAATAAACTTTAACAAAGAGGAGGCAAAATCAGCCCTACTTGTAGAGGATATGATAAATGACTTAGAAAACCCTAGAGAATCAGTGAAGAAATTGTGAAAATAGCTTCAGCAAAGCAGGAAGATACCAAGTAGAGTTACATAAATCATTATATATTACTAACAAGCCAAACATAGGGAGAGAAATTCCATTTATAGTAACTACAAAATTCATAAAATATCTTTTGAGTTAACCTTTTCTGACACAAATACAATTTCAGAATATTCTTTACAGACATAAAGAAATTGGAGAGAAACTTCAGTGTTCTGACTGGCCTGCACCAATACAATACAAGTGACAGTCCTGAAGTCACTCTACAGATAGGATTACTTTTATAGTAACTGAACATGTCATTTCATTGGGTTAGAACAGTATTGTCAAGCTTAAATAGACATATAAGGCCACTAATCTGTACATAAGGATCTCTGCAAGTCTCATATGAACTTTAAAAGTTTTAAAATGTGATGTTATATATGTTTTATTGTATTTCCAATTGCATTTTAATCTGAATCGAGCCATACTCGGGAGTGCTGTGGACTGCATGCCCCCTTTGGTTTAGAAAGCTCCCACTATCAGTACAGAAAGGAGACAGCATTCTGTAATGTACAACTTAGAATCTTGGGGGTCACTGACAGGATTCATGACTTGCCTAGGGTCACATAAGCCAGCCCTGTACTTAGGACATGACTACTCCAATGCTTGACTTCTATTTACAATGCCATGCTGCCTCTTATTTTGTAAATAGGAAAAATAATAATTCAAATAAAGAAACAAAAAGGACAAAATTTCAAGACAACAGGGGGAAAAAGAAGTGAAATATATGTCAGATTTCAAATTCTATTATAAAGCAGTAATTATCAAAACTATTAAGTGCTTGTTTTTTAAAAAAAAAGTAGTAGAATAGACTAGATAAGACAAAAAAGCAGATGAAAACAGCAGTTTGGTGTTTGATAAACCCCCAAATATTAACTTCTTGGAAAGGACTCTTATTTGACAAGAACTGCTGAGAAAAACTAGCAAACATTTGGTGGAAAACAAGTTAAAACCAACATTTTATACCATATACCATAATAAATTCCAAATGGAAGAATGATCTAAAATAAAAATCATGTTTGTGTGCTTTTTTCTTCTGCAACATGGCTGACATAGAAATTTCTTTTGCATGATATAATCAGTTTATAATTGATATCATATTACTTGCCTTCTGAGGGTTTTTTCCCCTTTTCTCTTCAGGGAGGAGAAAGAAAGAAGGAGAGAATTTGGAACTCAAAATTTTTAAAAATAATGTTTAAAAAAATTACATGTAATTCGGAACTATTTAACAAAATGAATAAAATATATTAAAATAAAAATTTTTTAAATACATCATAAAGATGCAGAATGGGGGGCGGAGCCAAGATGGCAGCATAGAAGCAGCAAGGTCCCGCAGCTCCCACACCGCCACCCTAAACACCCAGAAAATACGAGCCCAGACAAAGTCTAGGAAAGTCTAGGATTCTCAGACTCACAAAAATCCAGAGAACACAGCTCTCGCTGAAGGCAGCTCGGCAGCAGGGGCTCAGCACAGCCGGCAGAGCGGAGGCCGGAACAGCCGGAAGCCGAGACCGCAGACAGGCCTGGGACGGTGGGGAAGGAGCTGAGCCGAGCCCCGCAGCCAGCCTGCAGCGGTTCTACAGCCTCCAGCACCCCCAAGGCGTGAGGAGCAGGCAGCTCTCACCGAGAATGGCCAGCCCAAAACCGCCAGCCCAAAACCGCAGCAGCAGCCAGGCAAGGCCCCAGGGCGGCCACGAGGAGCAGCGGGGTCTCCCAAGCCGCAGCTTGAGTCTACTTCAAAGAAAATCTAAAGCACCTGCCTGAGGGGAGCTTCGGTCAGACGGTTAGTGAAAGCTGAAACTTTGAAACTTAATTGGGGTGGGGTAAAGCTGTTCGGCCATTCTACCCCCGGGGCAAGGAAGCAGTGGGGGAGGGGAACTACTGGACCCAGCAGCAGTGGCCCCCACCAGGCTACTTCAGAGCCCCTGGTGGGCGGACTCCGCAGAGGGGCTGAATCGATTAATCGAGGCTAAGTG
>JAQQSW010015494.1:0-11876 GCA_028646575.1 Pseudocheirus occidentalis | reverse complement strand
TGTATAAGTTTAAACATCCAGATTGCCCCCGCAGAACCTGCTGCCCCTGCTGTGGGCCCCAAGCTTTTTCCTACCCGGTTTGATGATCCTCTGTCCTCTGGTGAGATGGCTGCAAACCTCTCAGGCTGGGTGAGTCTGATGGATGGCTGGCTAGGGCTTTTTCTCGGTCCACTCTTCTCTGCTCTCTGCTCCACGTTGGCACAGCTTCCTTGTGCTCAGCATTCTTCCTACCCCAACCTGAGTAGGCACTTTTCTGGGCTGGGAATCCACCTTGCTCAGTCTCTCAGTGGGTTCTGTCACTTTTGAATTTGTTCAGATTTACTTTTTAGCCTTTAGCAATAGAATGGCTCTGGCTGCGGCTGCAGCTTCTCCCCACCGCCCTGGGGCCAGCCCGTGGTTTCAGGATAGGCTGGTCTCAGCTCCCAAACTGTTGCGATGGGTCCCTCCTGCTGAACTGCCTTCAGTGAGAGACGTGTTTTCTGTAGTTTTGTGGATTTTGGAGGTCTAAAATTTGTTATTTTATGTGTATTTAAGGTGGCTGTGCAGGAGCTGCTGTTCCTTGCAGCTTCTATGCCGCCATCTTCAACTCTTATAATTTTCCAAACATAATGTTACAGAATCATCTCCAGTAAATCCTAATTCCTCTAATAACATGTATGTTATGGTGGAAATCTCCTATATTAAAGATATCTAACTAGATGAACACTATGTCATATTCATTTCTAGAAATGATTGGAAACCCAGTTAGATGCGGGCTGTGGACACACTTCTGGGGTGAACAAAATGGTTTTGGTCATGTAAAGATCCATTCAAACCACTTCCATGCCCAGGGCAGCAATGAGTACAAAACTCTGGAGAGTGAGTACAGTTTTTCTACTTGTATGAGAAAAATCCATTGATTTCTTCAAGCTTGCCAATGCAAAGTCTTTGAGAAGAATCTTTCCCTGAAAGTACAATTCTTCAAAAACCACAAATATCTCCTTAGTTGTGTGTGTGTGTGTGTGTGAGAGAGAGAGAGAGAGAGAGAAAGAGAGAGAAAAGAGAGAGAGAGAGAGAGAGAGAGAGAGAGAGAGTGAAGCTACATAGGTTTGATTTTTTCCCAGCCTGGATTAAGAATCTTATGCAACAAAGTTAATCACTTTCTAGATGTGTGTAATTCTACTCTGCCCAGTGCATTTTCCAAAGCTCTACTCTTCTGCTCTAATATCTGAAGTGTCTTAGGCTCTAGGATGAACACAACTGTTTGCTAGGAGCAAAAACATAGGGCAATCCTCCATTATTTTCCATATGCAATGAAAAAAATGGCACAGGATCTGTATTTAGTATATGCTCTCTAAATACTTACTATAATAATAGAATTAGAGAACTGGAAAAGATCAAAGGAGTCAAGTAAGACAGTATTTACCAAACAACATCATACTGCATTAAACAAAGTGTATGAGGCACTTTGGTTTTTGTCAGTATATAAAGTTTAGTTAATATATAAAATATGTTTATTAAATTATTCAATAAAGTTTAATTTTTCATTCATTTGTTTAAATTATTTAAAATACATTCATATTAATAAATTACCTTTTAAAATGGATATATAAAAGTTGTGTGGAAGGTGTCTGATTTTTTTTTAATCTTTTTTTTTTACTTTTTTTTGGAGGGGGGAAGGCACAGCAATTGGGGTTAAGTGACTTACCCAATGTCATGGCTAGTAAGTGTTAAGTGTCTGAGGCCAGATTTGAACTCAGGTCCTCCTGACTCCAGGGTCAGTGCTCTATTCACTGCCCCACCTAGCCACCCCAATTTTTTTTGAATGTCAGTGCATTGTCCTTTCTTGAGTTAATTTTTCCATTCATGAAATTAAATATGTGAACACAGGATATGAAGTGGGATTAGACATCTTAGGTCCCTTTGTGTTCATTTTATGATTGTCAAAGTCAAAAATTCTATTTCATTTAAGTGCTCTTTTTGTGAAGATCTTTTTTGCTCCTAGCCAAAACTGATATATAGTTATTATATTGATTGTAATCTGAGACTGGAGATAATTCTGTAACATTATTTTCTTCAGTGTCTCCAAGGTATTTGTTTTGATGATTCACAAATGGATCTGTATCCCCACATTTTCAAAATGTATGTTCTGTGTAGAAGTTACCAAAAAGCCAAGTGCTTTCAAGAATACAAAAATATTACATATATTTTCTCTGTTCAAGCCTGCTGAGTTTCAAGATTCAGAAAATGAAGGGAAACCTTTTGTAATTATTCTCTTATGTATACTTGAATGCAAAGTTCATCTTTTTCTTAAATCTGTCGATATTATTACATGGCTATAATCATCAGTGTAACTCTTGAGCCTTGGAGATATTAATTTAATTCATTTGTAAGTGAAATTGTAATGATCTCTTTTGAGAAGTGCTTCAGTGTTCCAAGATTTTATGCAACCAGGGCAATGTCACGAGCAAACATGAGCAAATGAAGACACCCACCATCAATACGTAATTTCTCCTTGATTTGGACTCTGTACTGGTTCTCCTCACGCACAAAGATGAACACTTTTGGTAAGCGTGCATCTCCATGGTTCAAGTCTTTCTTGGTATTATTGACCAGAAGGTTATCAGACAAGGTTTTATTTTTGTTACTGTGGCTTAGATGGGAAACACCTCGCCATAAGTGAGACTTAACAGTGCTATTTTACCCTACCAAATCCTTTCTGATAGTCAACACACAAGCACAGTGAACCTTGTATGATCTACATATTTCAGTCAATTGTGTAATTGACTGATATGATATGTATATATATGATATGATATTGACTGAAAGATATGTTCTATTAGAGATTATTTCTTGCAAAAGCCTGCCTATTCCCTTCTAATATTCTCATCAAGGATAATGTCAATGTATATAGAGATTATTCTTTTGTGAATGAATAATATTAACTGGTGGGAAGAGTAAAGTGAGAGTGAGAAGCAGGTTTGGAGGGAAAGATAACAAGGTTGGTATATAGGACATTGTGAATTTGAAATGCAGCTGGAACATTCAGGCAAATATGTGCTGTAGACTGGGGATTGGTGCTGGTGTGAAGGTTAATAAAAACATCCACATTTTATATTTGTATACTTTTTTGCAGGATTGAAAATGTTTGTATCATTTGAGCAGCTATGATAAAGGTAAGGGTTTTTTAACACCATTTTCCAGATATAGAAATACTCTGAATGATTCAGAGATCTGCCCACAGTCACATAGCAAATAGCAGAGTCTGGACTAGAAACCAGATCCTCAGACTCCAAACATTAGCCATTATATCAACCTTCTCAACATCCCCAGAATTTTAACAACTTCCATTGGCCTTAATTACTTATTTATGGCCCCCTTCAATAATTTTTATTCTTTTCTCTCCATTCTCTAGTCTGTCACCAGATCCAAAGAAATTTATTCTCTTCAATATTGCAAGATGAAATAAAAGCAATAGTAGTTAGCATTTATAGAGCAATTTGAGATTTTCAAGGCATTTTACATACATTATCTCATTTTATCCTCATGAAAACCCTGTGAGGTAGGTGCTATTATTTAAAGTGAGGCTGAGAGAGTGTGAGTGACTTACCCAGGGCTACAGTCTCTAAAGAACTGAAATTAAGATTTACCCAAAGGACAAAGGAGTGGTACATGTTGAATATGAGCAGGCTGCAACACATTACCAACAAGATACTGCAAAGGAGAATTTGTGTAAATCATGTCATCAGATGTGTACAGATAGTATTAAAAACGGGCTGGTAACCTAGCAAGAACAAAAGGATAATCAATGGAAATGCTACAAGCTCCATTGGTGTACCAGGAGAAAGAAAGACCCCCAATAAGTTGAGTGAACTCCATGTTGTAAAATTATGGGAGGATATATAAAAGAGCAGAAAAAAGATGGATGGACATGAGTGTTTTACAATCTTCATCAATAGAAGGAACCATCAATAAAATCCTAGATCCATTTAGTATTTTCATAAGCTAAAATATAGTTCATAACCAAGTAAGCTTTGCTACCTATTTTTTACTATTAAAATGTCAAGCCTAATTTAAATATGTATTTTAAAACATTCCAACTTCTGATAGTAATGCTAATATTTTTTTCAAAAGTCTTCTTGACCCATCCCCATATTTCAGCATGAATTAGTAAATGCTCGGAATCCATCCGTTCATATAAAATTGTAAACTCAATCAATTTAATGAAGCTCTTAATAAAATCTATTATGTATACTAATTAGGTATGAGCTTCATTTAAGCACAGAGATAACTTTTTTGCTGCTAAAAGTTCATAGTAGGCAAAACAATCTAAAAATGTCATTTCATCTCAGTGACTTCTTTAATATCATTGTGACACATCTGTAGACATAACAAGTAATGTCTGGCCCAACTACACGTGGAGTTACTACAAATCTACACTCAAGAAATTGTTGGAGGAGGCTGCTTAAACTGACTAAACTGAGTTACAAAGACTTCAGCAAAAGTAAATATTTTAGATTTTTAGGTTTTAAAGAATAAAGATCTTTTGGTAGTAAAAGACTGGCAATTGGGAAACATTCATCTAGTTCAATCCTTATCCAAAATATGAATCCTACTGATAACATACCCAAGATGTGGTTTTCTGATCCACACTTGAAGGTCTTCAGTAACAAAGAATTCCTTCCTTCCTCCCCTCTACATTAGCAATCCAGTTTTTATAACTCTGATTATTAAGAAATTCTTCCTTATATTGAGCTGAAATCTTCCTCCCTAGAACTTCCATACATTGGTTCAAGTTTTACCTTCTAAAGTCAGGCAGAATGACTCCAATCCATCCTCCAAATGTCAACCCTTCATGTATGTGAAGGCAGCAATCATATTTCCCAAACTTTTTCTTCTCCTAGATTAACATCTCTAGTATCTCCAACCAATGCTTCTGTGGAATGGTCTGGAATCCCTTCATTATTTTTTTCACCTTTCTCTAGAAATACCCTTCTAGGTGCTTTCCAACTGTCCAATAATTCTTGTAAAATGTATGACCTGCTAAATCTATCCTCCATCTAAGTGCCAAAATAATCTTCCCAAAGATCAGATATGAAGTGTCATTATTCAACTCAAGAAAGTATAGGAGAGGGAAAGTCAGGAAGATATATGAACTGTCTCTTCTATTACCATCACGGTCACCTCCAATTCTACCTAGCATAATTCCCCAGGACTGAGTGGAATCATCAGTACTCCTCTGAGAGGAGGAGTGCTAGAAAGTTATAGATAAGAGAGAGTTGAGTGGCATGTGCCATGTTCCCCCAGGCTCTTATTATAGAATCCTGTTATTCTTTTAACACCTTTCCTTGTTTCTATTTTCTGTCCATATCCTATGAAAATCTAAACTGGCCATTGAACAGACAAATAACTTTGAATGACTTAAGAACTCTAATTAGAACTCAATGATGAAAGTACTCAACGATCAACCACTATTCCAGAGGACCCATGATCTAACATGCTCTACATCTCCTGATATAGAAGTGATGGATATATATAGATATAGATATAGATATAGATATATAATATACATGTGTATATATATTTGTGTGCACATAATCTCATATCTAATACTGGAATCTGCTCTATTTAACTGTGTATATTGTTACAAAGGCTTTTTTTAGTGAGTGAATGGAAGTGAGAGGGAAAGTAGACTTTTGTAAACTGAAAAAAAAATTAATTAAATTTTTTAAATGAAGTTTTAAAAAAATGATAATAAGCTTGAAGAATGCTAAAACTGCCTTGCCAGATGGCTTTTTGGTTGTTGTTGTTGTTGTTGTTTCAGATGGACTGTTTTCAAATGTCTTTACTATTTGAATTAAGGATTTGAATTTTTCTATCCAAGAATATGACTTTACATTTATCCCTACTGAATTTCCTCATGTTAGAGGGAATTCTAGTCTCAATTCTCTAGTCCAGCAGTATCAAACTCAAATGGAAATGGGTCCACTAAACCATGCACAAGTATCTCTGTGGGCTATATACTGACTTGGAAAAAGACATGTAAATATTATCTTATTCTATTATATTTTCACATATTTTGTTAAATATTTCCCAATTGTATTTTCATCTCTCTTTGGGCTGCACTGAGGAGTATTGCAGACTGCACCTGTTTGACACCTCTGCTCTAGTCTACCAAGTTTTTTCTGGATCCTAAACATCCTCCAGTACATGCCTAAATATCCTTATCAGCTTTGCACTATCAGCAGATTTGATGTGTGTTTTCTCTATGCCTCCACCCATGTCATTGCTTAAACTTTGTTAGCAGCACAGGACCAAGCACAAATCCCTAAGGCATTCCACTGGAGGCTTCTTAGCCAAGATGACATTTAACAATAAACCAATAAATCAATAAGCACTTATTAATACCCACTATGTTCCAGGCATTGTGCTAGGTGCTGAGAAATACAAAGAATGAAACTATCCCTTCTTGCAAGGCATACAACCATTTAACCTGAATCCTTCTTCATATTACAATTTGTCCATATCTCTCTACCTCTTCCACAAGTATAGTATGAGGTACTTTATGAAATTCTTGTTAAAATCTAGGCAAACAGTATCTTCCCTATTCTCTTGCGATGCTAGTTTAGTAACTCTGTTAAAAATCAAAATAAGGCTAATTTTGCAATGACCTGTTCTTGTTGAATCTTGACTGGTTGTTTTTAGTCACTGCTGCATTTCTTAGCTATCCACCAATCATCTCTTTAATGATCCATTTTTTAGAATTTTCCCATTGTAAGTTGAACCCTGACCAATTGCTCTCTCCCTATCATCCCCAGGTAGTCAGAGATGACAGAGGTATGAATGTGTTAACAAGATGTTAACATCCTGTTGTTGCCTTATGAAGTTGGAACACCTTTTTCTGATGGTATTAGAGGGGCATCTTGGGATTAGACAAACAATAATTGCTCGTGTCCCTGGAGAATATTTAAATAACTATGCCAGAGTCAATTAACACATTGGGAAATTCTAATTGTATGGACCAGAAGCAAAGTGCAGGGAAGACCCCATAGGAGAGGAGAGAATTTCTCTACCTCCCCTCCCCCATTATTCATGGTGTCTCTTTGCAAAGTTACCCAAAAAACACTCCTTATAGCAGTTGGAGAGTCAGTTCAGGAGAATTGGAGATACAGTTGAACCAGAGATACACACTCCACACAGACATGGATACAAAGAGGCAGTAATTCAACAAAGTGCCTTTGAGGAACTAGACCTCTGGCAACATTAAAGAAATAAGGCTATATTGTCAGTAGAGAGCTAACCCTGACAAATGGGAGTCAAGCTGCGGAGAAGGGAGCAGAGTTTGTGTACCCAGCTGAGCAATACATCCAGTAGAGATGTTGGGCCTGGAGGGGAACCTTTGTGAAGGACTCCACAAAAGAGAAAGGACATCCAGACCTTTCAGTACATTCATGAGCAGCCTTGTCCAGATGAACTCCTCACAAGTATGTCCAATGGGTATGCTAATAAATGTTTAACAACTGGATCTGGCAGTGGGAAGTGGTAGGAGGATGTACACCCAACAAACTTTTAAATTTAATCTGCATTATTAAAACTTTTCCAGTACTTTCCTGCATCTAAACAATCAATAAAAAAATAAATCTGGCAATTTTCTTATTTCTAAGGTATAAACGTCCACACTGAAACTTTAACAATTGGCTTTTAGAGACAGTTCAAGAGGCCCACAGCACACCCCTAATGTGCCTCACTACCACTGTACTCTAAGCTATTGCCCACCTTTGCCATAGAGATAGTGTATATTAGTACTGTGTTCCAGGTTTATGGGGAAACTATAAGTTTTGTAGCCCCTCTTTTTATTATATTATCTTACCAAATGCCTTGGGAAAGCACATTGGTTGGGGGCTTGAAAGCTATAGTGTGAGAAGTACACCCATATGGTACTCAAGAACTTGCAAGCCATTCTCCGAGAGTCTGGCACACAAATGTGAGTACAAATTTAGTGAAGTAGTCGAGAGGGATATTACACCAGGAATCAAAGTCAAGCTCCCTGGCCGATGGTTTACACATTATTATGTTCCCTTTTATTGAAAATCAGCATATTTACTGAACCAGTTCTATAGTACCTCTCCTATCCTCCATGACCCTTCAACACTAGCTGATAGTAACTTAGCAATCCTATCTGTCACCTCTTTCAGTACCTAAGAACAGAGTTAATCTACATCAGGCAGTTTGAATTTTTTTAAGGCCAAAAGGATGTTTTTTTCAGTATCTCTTGATTTACTTGGCATATCAGTTTCCTGTAAGCCATTTTTGCTCTAGCATTTCCAAAGCAAGAGTTAGTCCCCTTGGACATGAAAACAGAAGCAAAATGAGAATTAAGCAACTTCACCTTTTTTTTCCTGTTTTTAGTTATGCACCCCTCTCAGAGATCCTCTTATTTCAGGCCCAGTAAATAATATGGGAGGGGGAAACAATGCATATGAAGAGATGACAGTGGATAAAGAAGGCCCAGCAGTACAGCTTGAAACACCAAAAGTACATCACAGTATGCTCAGAGCTTTTCATCTTGGCATCTACTTTTAAATTAGATGGTGGGGTACACATAAGTATAAGACCAATGTCCCACCACCATCACCATTTTATCTTAGAACCTCTCAAATCAAACTTCAGATAACATTTTATTGATCATAGGAAGAATCTGATGGTTCCAGTTAAAGCATCCCCCTCATTTTATTTGAAGGAAATTAAAGCCCGGAGTGTTTAAATGACTTTCTCAAGGTCACATGGATAGCAGAGCCAATACTCAAGTTTAAGTAAAAGCAATGTTATTTCCATTATACCAACTTTGCCTTCCATCCATAAGATCACCTTATACTTCAAAGGAATCCTTTCATATGGCTAATCATTTTATAATTTCAATTTTCTTAAATAATATTTTTTCTTAAAATGTGACATGCCTGCATCATTATTAGTAGTAAATATTATTTTTATATTAATTAACATATCAAAACAGAGATTTTTCCCCCAAATAAAATTATTGAATAAACCCTCCAAAGCTATATTATGATGCTCAGTCATTACAAATAAGGCCTTAAATAAGAGTGTGTCCAACAAATGAACACATGGATAACCTCACAACACAATTCAGTCACAAAGTCAAGGGCTAACCTGTGCTTGCAAATGCTGAGTAATTTCAATGTCACAGTTAGGAGTTGGAGGAGAAGGGGGCAGTGGAAAGAGGAGAGAATATGTTTCTAGTGGTTGCTAAGGATAGTGAATTACTGAAGGGAAATCCAATAACATAAGTAACAGTCAATATAATAGAGCTTCAGGACCCAAGAGGCTTCTGAAGTGGAAATATTTTACTCTGAGAGTAGATGGGAGGTTAGTTGAAAATTACCTGGTTCACTCTTTGGCAAGCTATCCTTTTAATTAATGGCATGGAAACCCACAGGGGATACTCCCCCATGCAGAGACAATATGCCTCTCAATTGCTCGTCTAGGTTTTGCAATTAATTCTAAATTAGAGATGGGGGCCACAGTAGAAGGGATGTTTTGGTGAGGAAGGGTGGTAGAAAGTGGGGAGAGGGATTTGGGGTAGGGGAATGGAATCTAGGCAGGCTATAGTTTCCAAGAAATTTTAAAACAAATAAAATTATATGATAAAATACAATTCAGGGATGAATAGACTTTTTTCAAGCATTGATTACTTACCCATCACTCTTGGTCTCTTGGTTTGATGTTACAAATCTCAATGCATGTAAAAACTACGAATTCCTATCCCACCCCTACTACACCCCAACATTCTTAGGGAATGGAGCCTTTTTTTTAAATGAAGGTAAATTAAGATTTTTAAAAAATCTTTTTTTCATAGATAGTAATGGAGCACACTGGCTGCCCTTTGGCTATTCCCTTACTTTTACCACGTTAGTGGTCCAGCATCTTTTCTCTGTGATGACAGCCTTATATTTTTATAAATATAAGTCTTTTCTTCCACAGTTATTCATTAATAGTATATATTATATATATGATATATAATAATATATTATAGCCTATAATTCTACTACTAACACTAAGAGTAACAATAACATCTAGCATTTATATAGCACTTTAAGGTTTACAAGGCACTTTACCTATTTCATTAGATCCTCTGTAAGGTAGATGCTATATTATTATTTCCATTTTACAGACGAGGAAACTGAAGTAGACAGAGGTTAAGTGACTTGCCCAGTGTCACATAGCTAGTAAATGTCCAAGGCAGGATTCAAACTCAGGTCTCCTTGACTCCAGTATTCAATTTACTATACCACCTGGTTTCATCTATAAAATGGGGATAATAACAATTATATTATCTGCCTCAACCTAATAATATTCACAATGCACTTCTCCATTGCTCTTTGGTTAAAGCTCAATTTTAATTTTCAGAGATGTAGAGGAAATCCTCAGTACTTTGAATGAACCTTTTATGGAGGATTAACTTGGACAAGATTTACACAAGATGAGGCAGCCTTGCTGGGTTGGAAATTACACTGTTGGAGGGAGTACCTACATCAGAAATCCACTGAAGAATGGAAATATAAAACATGATAATTACTATACAGGATTAAAGTCTTGATTAGACTAACTTAGCATACTATTTCTGTGGAAGGACATAATGATTGTCTTCTGTTATAGTATGTCAGCCTAAGGACATAAGCCCTGCCTCTCCCCATCCTCATCCCCAAATATCCTTTTCCTTTAATAATTTCATAGACTAAATGAAGCTTTTTACATTTTTAGCACCATCCTCTTGGGTATAATAAGTTCCAGTTTATGAGATAATTGTCGACATATTTGGTATAATATAAAGAACATAGGCCCTTGAAGTAAGAAATCAACTCTAATACATGGCCATGGGCAAGTCATTTAACCTTACCATCCCTCCAATTATCCCCTCTTTAAAACTGGGACAATGATAATCATAATGTCTGCTTCACAGGGTCGGTGTCAACAAAGTGTTTTGTGAATCACTAAGATGTTATATAAATGTGAGTTTTCATGATCCCTTTTTATTTGTTCCTACACTTTATTTTCTTCAAACAGGGACCCCTACTTTTAGAGATTCTGCAGTGTGATGAAGAAGACTGCATTCATCCTACTCAAACCCTTCCTAGTTTTACAGACTTTGAGTTTATGCTTTGGTTTTAAGAATTATTTAAGAATCTAGGAACACACCCTTAAGCTATCTATAAACACCTGGGTTAGAGTCACTGGATTTGAGGGAGGTTGGAAGGGGGGTGAAATTTCATCATAGTGGGGGCTCACATGAGAGGGAGAGATGGGAACCCTCATGTTTTTCCTTTACAAATACCTTTTCATCAACAGGAGAAAAGATTCCTATAGGTGGATTAGGGGGCTTTTATATTACAGGGAAGCCACAGCTACTGAAAAGATTTCACTTGAAAAGCTGCTCTGTTCCCTGTGCATTAACTAGTTTATATCTACCCAACCCTGACTACGATGATGCTGTGGGTGTGGTAAGGTTTACATCATTACCCCACCAACCATTCTCTGAGGACTATGAGGAAAACTCAAGAATCTCAAATCCTTTAGACCCCTCATCACTTTGACTTAAATATCCCACCTAATCCCATCACCAAAGTCTAGAAAAGCAAAGACATAATGAATCTCGAGTAACTGAGCAATGAGCTGGGGGATGGGGAGGAGGAGGGGGGAGTGGTATAAATTCAGTAGCCTAAAATGCTAATCTTAGTTATTTCAGAGTTGTCCTGGCCCCATTCACTTTGACCAACGGATATTTACATTTCACCCTAACAACTTAAAACAATTTATATCTTTTGCTCTTTCTCTGACAGGTATTCTTCATTTTAAATTTACCTCATTTTTTAAAAAAGAAG
>JAQQSW010015492.1:0-11877 GCA_028646575.1 Pseudocheirus occidentalis | reverse complement strand
TTCCCTTCCTTCCTTCCTTCCTTCCTTCCTTCCTTCTTTCCTTCTTTCCTTCCTTCCTTCCTTCCTTCCTTCCTTCCTTCCTTCCTTCCTTCCTTCCTTCCTTCCTTCCCTCCTGTAGTTGTAGTCAGCGTATACACAATTCTAGCTCTACTTAGCTTCCTTTCTACAGGTCTTTCAGTACCGCCTTATAGATCTCCTCTTAGAATGTCCCACTGCACCGTAATATGACATTGAGAGGCCTGTCAAAGCTTGGATAGAAGGCCGAGCAGAGAGTCAAGAAGACTCCGTCCCTGAACACAGAGATTTCCTGAAGCCTCTCATAGTTTCTAATTACATCAGACAGAAGAATACAACTTCTGGTTTGGAGCTGGTAGAGAGAGAAAGAAATTTGCCGTTGCTGGTGGGAAAAGGTAAAGATTTATGTTACAAAGATGGCTGAAGGACATCACTGCAGATCTTGTTTATTTTATTTTAATAAATCACTAACAAGGAAAGAGTCTGGAATTGGGCATCATTAATTCTTTTACCCCCATCTGGTTTCTTAATTCAATTAAAATAATTAGGATTCATAAGAGAATCTGCACTGCCTGGTAACTTTCTTCACAATTAGAGAGACCTTGCTGGTCCCAAATTAGCAATAAAGAAATAAAAAAAAGTCCCATGACAGTGTGATGGCAGTAGGCAAGGATCTGGGCATACGAAACCAGTCCCTGCCTTCAAGGGGCTTACATCCTACTGGAGGTAAGGCTGGGGGAGAAAATAGGGCCTTTCATTCAATTCATCAGGCATTTCTTAAACACCTGTAGGTGGGACTGTGCCAGGGCCTGGGACACAAAGGTAAAAATGACAATAGCCCATGTCCTCTATTGTATATTCTGTATGGATGAAAAGGGACCCAGCCTAAGAAATGTAGCAGCATCATTTCATGATGTAAGAGCCAGAGGGGTCCCAGAAGTGGCCACAGAGATGCCAGGGAGTCGTCCAGGCCCAAGCCTGCTCTCCCAAGGGGGAGGGAGTCACCTGTCAGCATGGGCCTGGGATATACAGGCAGGGAGTTAATTTTCCTTCTTTTGCTCTTGGGTTCCAAACTTCCTAGATTCCGCATGAGCAGCCATGGCAAATGGGCTGAGGCTTGGGGATGGGCATTGCCGGGCTGCTGTGGTCTGATACTTGATCATCCAGTGATTAGGATCAAAGGAGAAAGGCCTAAGACTGTGCTCCCCTGAGTGTGGTGCCCAGAGGCTGAGACGGGGAAGGTCAGAGCAGTAGAGGAGGAGCTGGACCAGCTCCTAGAAATCCTATCAGTTGCTGAGATGGAGAAGACAGCTTTCTCCTAGTGGGCTTCCCTCACCTTCCTTGGCCTCCCATGAAGTTCATGACCCACTAAAAGGGCTGGACACCTTTCTCCTTAATCTTTTCCACCACTGGGGATGTGAGTAGTGGTTCAAGAGGGTACCCCCATCACACTTAGGATTTAGAAAGGTAAGCAATGGGAGTTTGGGGAGATGGCTGGAAGTAGAGCATTCTAGGTGACCACAGAATGTTGGAGGGGTTTTTGGGTCCTGGTAGCATAGAGAGTGGGGGAGTCATTGGGAGAGGAGATTCCTGGTGTGTGTGTGTGTGTGGAGGGGGAGGGGTGGGACAGGCCCAAGACATCAGTTTCATGTGTGGCTTAACCTTCCACACTATCTCATAACTTAAATCCCTTAGCACTTTTCCTTGTCGTTTTGGGGGGTTTGTGGGGAACAAGCAGGACTCTGTTAATAAACATTTAACAACTAACTCCCTGAAAAAAATGTATAGCAGGACATACTTTTTAAGTTTAATTTTCCTTTATTAACATACTCACCATCGATTTCTTAATTTCTAAACAGTCAATGGAAAATAAATCAATTCCTGACTTGGAGTATTTGTAGATTTTCCAAGGTGTCAGATGCTCCCAATGAAGATTTAACAATGAGTTCTAGCCAGCTGGGATCACCTTCGGATTTGTGAACTGACCACCCTCTGGTGAGGGGAGGAGATACCAGCTTTGTACCACAGGTGTACCAAAGAACAGCATGCGCGAGGGCCAAGACAGTGCCTCCTGGTGGACACCTCGGGCATTGCATTCCTTTGCTGGGTAATTAATATGGTGGCAACTGCTTTTCTGTAGGCTTCAGGACAACTGCAAGGAAGACATGACCTCATTTGGAACCCACTAATGCAAGGCCCAGCTGTCATAGGATGTACAGACAAAAGAAGGAGAGGCAGAAACAATTCAAAGTAAGAATTTCAATGGAGGAAGTTGGCCTCGTTGAACCTGGAAGAAAAAGAGTGGTTCTGAGGGGATGAGTTGTAGAGGGAGTGAAAGGCCATATTGATGTCACTGCCCACTCCTCTGAATCCTCATGGGACTCACCACGCTTGCTAACCTGGATCAATGCTCATGCTCTCTCTGTCTCTCTGTCTCTCTCTCTCTGTGTCTCTCTCTGTGTCTCTGTCTCTGTCTTTGTCTCTGTCTCTCTCTCTCTGTCTCTCTCTGTCTCTCTGTCTCTCTCTGTCTCTCTGTCTCTGTCTCTCTCTCTGTCTCTGTCCCTGTCTCTGTCTCTATCTCTCTGTCTCTGTCTGTCTCTCTCTATCTCTCTCTGTCTCTCTCGTGTGCGTGTGGCGCTTGTTCCATCCATGTCTATCTCAGGGTCTTTCTCCTTCGCCTCCCTGGCATTTGCCTATGCAAAACCCTTGACACAGAGAGAACCACTGGGCAGTCAGAGAAGCCTGAGTCATGGAAAAATTGTCACTTTCCTTTGTGTTTGATCTGGGTACCTCCCAGGTCCCAAGTGTCCCAGGGAAAGGTCAGTAACAGGGAGGAGTACAAAGTATGCCTACATCTGGGACGACATGACCCATTCCTTGCTGTTGGGGGAAATGATCTGCCTTGTGACTTGAGGAATGTGATAGTTTAAAAATCGTAAGCTTAGGGCTAAGCCCCAAACATTTTCCAGAGGGGGCAAGAGCCAGCCTGCCAGTGACTCATTGTCGGGAGACCCTGGGGATGTGGGTGGAGCCCTGACTTGGTCCCCAGGGGAAAGTAAGAAATATTCACCAACAATCCTATTTTTCAAGTTTTCCAGGTCAAGTGGCCTGAGAACCAAAGCTTGCCAGAAGTTTCCAGGCTTAATGTGAGGTTCAAGACAGGGCATCCATTAGATACCTGAAATGAAAGGAAATCAATCCAGGCCCTTACTCTTCCTGCTTATCTTCCCATATCCGGAAGGTGACAGCAGAAAGTCCTGAATCACTTGTCAAAGTATATTTTTAAGGTTTCTTTTTTTAGTTTCTCTAGAAATATTAAGAAATGATATTTCTTCAGCTTAAAATCCTTTCCAGATTTTTCCCTTTGGAAAGTGAAAAGAACAGTCAGATTCACCCCTTGAAATGGACTAGGGATGATAACCCAATTTAACTGTGGTCTAGGAGAGACCTCCTATTACCTCCCTACTCCGGTAATAGGCATCATGACCCACCTAAGGACATCTCTTTTGAAATTCAAAACTAAGATACTGGTCACCAGAAGGAACTCTAGAGGAGAAGATCCAGGGAGGAAACGAGTGAGAAGCCATCTTAAGTGTAACTCAAGATTGTGTTTCAACATTTTATGATACTCTCCTTGTTTAAGGAGTGTTACCCGAAATTTTGTTGGAGGTAGAAAGTCATGTGGGAAGGCAGGGACTGTCCCAGCTTGAATACTTTCCTCTCTAAGTTAGAAATGGCACGGAGATTAGTGATAGATTCAATAAAATGGTTTCTGGCATGCTTGAGCCTAAAATTGCCAAGTACATTATTAATATTAATATTTTTTCTTTAACACACTTGTACCCCTGAATCATGGAAAGGATTACAGAAAGAGGTAACCAGTTCCATCTATTAGGAAGTAAGAAATCAAGGGAAGCTAATTGGGAGAAAACTGTCTTCTCCATCTCAACAACCAATGGGATTTCTAGGAGCCAGTCCAGATCCTCTGCTGCTCTGACCTTCCCTGTCTTGCCCTCTGGGCACCACACACTCAGGGGAGCACAGTCTTAGACATTTCTCCTTTGATCCCCATCACTGGCTGACCAAGTATCAGACCACAGCATCCTGGCACTGCCCATCCCCAAGTCTCAGCCCATTTGCTACGGCAGCCAGGAAGTTTGGAACCCTAGGGCAGGGGAAGGAAAATGAACTCTCTGCCTGTGTATCCCAGGCCCATCCTGCCTGGTGACTCCCTCCCCATTGGGAGAGCAGGCTTGGACCTGGATGACTCTGGGGCACCTATGGCTCTTAGGTGAGGCATCATGAAATGATGCTGCAGAGACAGCAGCTACATCTCTTAGGCTAGGCCCCTGTTTCTTCCTGTGTAAGGCCTGGAGGACGGGCTGTTAACCATTTGTTGCCTTCCTATCCCAGGCCCTAGCACAGTCCTTGGCACATAGGAGGTGTTTGAGAAATGGCTGATGAATTGAATTGAAGGCCTTATCCTCTCCCCTCCCCTTAACCCTGCCCCCAGTAGAATGTAAGTAAGCCCCTGGAAGGGATTGGTTCTTGAGTTAATAAATGCTTGTTCGATTGAACTGAATTGTCTGGGACTGTTTCTTGCCAACTGGCACGATGAAGATAAGACCCAAACTCATTTCTGTTTCTGTGTCTCCCTTTCTCTGTCTGTGACACCAAAGGGCAGCTACTTTCAACAGAGCCCAACCAACTTCCTTGTGTAGAATATGGGCTTTGGCTTGTTCTTTTAATTTGGGGTCAAGTCCCCAAATCTCATTTACTTCTCCCCTCAGGGTTTGAGGAGGGTAACCTTTAGGAATCGTCAGGTTCTTTAATGCTATTGCTGATGAGACCTTATCCCCTGTGCTCCCCTAATATCAATTATCCAATTAATATTCTCCCATATCAATTCTGACCAACTGATGTCTCCTCAATATCAGTTCACCAATTAATATCAATTTTACAAAGGGAGTTTTCTTGGCAGAGATACCAGAGTGGTTTGCCATTTCCTTCTCCGGCTCATTTTACAGATGAGGAAACTGAGGCAAGCAGGGCTAAGTGACTTGCCCAGGGTCACACAACTAGGAAGTGACCAAGGCCAGGTTTGAACTCAGGAAGATGAGTCTTCCTGACTCCAGCCTGGGGCGGTGGCACCACCTAAGGATCTCAAGGATTTGGATAGTGCCTACTAAGTGTCAGGCACTGTGCTAAGCACTTTACAAATGTTATCTGATCCTTATGACACCCCTGCAAGGCAAGTGTTGTTATTGTCTCCAATTTACAGTCGAGGAAACTGAGGCAAACAGAGGTTGGCCAGTGCTCTGTCCACAGGGCCACCTAGCCACCCTTAGGCACTGTGCTAAGCTACAAGAGGGAGTCCC
Source organism: Pseudocheirus occidentalis (assembly GCA_028646575.1). Taxonomy (NCBI): domain Eukaryota; kingdom Metazoa; phylum Chordata; class Mammalia; order Diprotodontia; family Pseudocheiridae; genus Pseudocheirus; species Pseudocheirus occidentalis. The sequence goes on along the minus strand of JAQQSW010015492.1, from coordinate 6,484 downwards.
TGCTCTCAAGGGGCCCGTAGGCTAATGGGGAGACCACACCCAAACAGCAGTGTACAAACAAGATCCTGGTATGCTGGATAAGTCGTAGATAAAAGGTGGAAGGAAGGCTGGTCCACTCTATCTCTGACACTCATTCAGCGAAGGTCAGGAAAGAACAAACACAAAAGAAAAAGCACCACGCATTCATGGCCACATGGCAGGAGAGAGACAGAGACAGACAGAGAGACAGAGAGACACACATACACAGACAGAGAGGCAGAGAGAGAGAGAGTGAGACAGAGACAGAGAGAGAGAGAGAGCCTGCAATCCCTTTTCTCACCAGAAGGTCCTTATTCCTTCCTCCTCACTAGAAAACCACCAGGAAGAGAGTAGACAGACAGAGACAGAAAGGCTGAGACAGAGGAGGAGGGAGAGAAAGGGAAAGAGTTAGAGAGAGACAAAAACAGAGAGACAGAGGGTTCTTATCTGTTGAAGGTTGCCGGTGTTCTAAAGCAGGAAAAGGGTCTCTATTACACATGCCCAGAAGCAGCTTGTCAAACACACCCTCAGGCAGAGCGTATTGTACTCTAAGTAAGCCAGGCCAGAGCACCTGCTCTTACGGCTTTTACAAATCTGTTGGAGAAAACAAGATAAATGGAAAATGAAACCTTCAAACACAGTCAGTCCTCAGTTTTGGGGTAATGTCCCTCGAAAATGGCATGAGAGTCAAAATTGCAAATGTTGATATATTGAACCTGTGGGAAATAGGGGGTTAGGTTCCTGCAACACCCCCCCCCAAACTGTAATCTTTTGCTAGTGGTTGCTGGAAATACACTTTCCTGGATACAATTCTTTATAACTTAATATTATTTCTGATAATACACACTTTTCCTAACTCAATAACCATGAAATAGCCCATAAAATGCAGTATGTGAAATAAAATTGGTAACACATTTTTTCTTGCCAGCAGTTCCCTAGAATTCTGTCATCCTGTGTACTAATATCTCAATTTTTAAAAAATCTTGATTTCAAACAATATTGCTTATCATAATGCATGAATCTATGGTACCATAAATATTGTACAGCAAATAAAATTCTCAAAACCTTTTTTAACCTGAATCTTACCTTCCATGTGTTAGATGGTGGTGTGGGGGTATTGTACTGTATACTATACTGCTGTAAACCTACACTTGACTGCCCTCTGAAAAGTGAAGGACAGATTGATGGGACTTTAGTTGCTGCCATGGGAAGAAGCGGACACTTCTGTCACTCTGTCCTTCGTGACTGGTGGATGGCGCTGGATATCACGAGGGATATCCAGCTTGAAATAGTCCCTCAGGGTGTCTGCTTCCTAAGTCCTTGGAGATCCTTAAAGGTCTTGGAGTATGGGAGCATAGCAGAGGTGAGTTGACGTTTGAGTTGAGGCTACCACTGATATCTCCAGGCAGCTAGTGGATTATGCCAAGCCACCCTTCAATCCTACAAACTGTGCATGGCACAATCTTTCAAGCTTGCTTGTCATTGTTGTCTTTTCTGTCCTTAAAGAAGTTCCCGAGCCACCACATCCAACTCCTCATTCATCAGCTCCTGCAGAATGTCAGAGATATCTTTCTCTTCCATATCCTCGAACCCTCTCCCCTCCCATGGTGCATGCTAGATACATGATTGCCTCAACATTCTGCCTCACCGTTTCATCAACATTTTTAAAGGCTTCAAAATCAGGTACCTAAGCAGGGCTTGACTTTTTCCCCCAGGAGCTGTTCAAGGTAGCCTGTTAAACATTTCCCCAGGTTGCAATAGTGTAGTCGATGGCTTGAAGCACAGTGACAGATTTCCAGAAATCCATCCATCACTGTGGTTTCCAGGTTTGCTTCCAAGAAGTTGTGGGCATGGTGGTAGATTTTCCACATTTTCATTCCTTGATCCATACGCTGGACCGAAGATAAAGTGTTAGGTGGCATAAAAACGTCTGTTTTCAGAGGCATTTTCAGCTACTCCCAAATATGAACTGCTGGTGCCTTGTTGAATATTAAAAGAACCTTAAATACAAGGTTCTTTCCCTGCAGAGATCATTCTGCCTTTGGAATTACGCGGTTGTTGAAACCAATCTCAAAAGATCTCTGCAGTCATCTACGCTTTTTTGTTCTAGCTCCAACATGCCAGATTCTGGCATTTTTTTCCCCTTTCAAAATCCTAGAATTTTACACAAGAACTAGCTGTGTGACCTTGAGCAAGTCACTTAACCCCAATTGCCCTCCAAAAGGCAAAAAAAAAAAAAAAAGGAATAGTTCAAAATCCTGCAATTTGGGGCTCAATAGGTCATTCATGGCTTACACTGGAAGTTTCCAGTGGCCCCAACTGTCAAAAGATTTTTAAAAGCCTGGAACGCAAGGTGTTAGATGGTGGCTTTTGTTAGGTATGTGTGGTTTCCCATCTGTTTTCATAAAAAGATCAACCTCATAGGCAACAAACATTTGTTCTTGTAGGTAACCTTTTTTCTCAATCATCACGTTCACTATGTTCTGAAACTCGGCATTGACCAAAGTATCCCCAGAACCAACTTCACTACAAAGTTTCCCATTTTTTAAACCACACCATAACTTAAAACAATAACCTACCCTCAGCAAACTGCCAACGGCTCCGCATTGTCTTGGCCCTTTCTTACAAGTCTCCAGATTCCATGGGCCTTGGAGCTGGTGCTTGGTCGGTTTTCATTCTTCCACCATCTCATTTACCCACAGACTTAGCTGCTTTTCCATTTTTTTCAATTTCCTCATTGCATATTTGAGAGAAGTCGCTTTAGCACTTTCTAGAGCCAATTCTAGACCACTTTCCTTTTTGCGGATATAAAGAACCACCCATACTCTGCCACCAAACTCACAGCTGACAATATCTGCAGATATTCTGGCACTTTTATTTCTTACTAAGTCCCATCACTGACTTGGCCTTCTTTAGGGACATAATCATATAACAAAACGCGAGTTTTAAAATAAAATTTTTTTTTTTGCTTTTTGGAGGGCAGTTGGGGTTAAGTGACTTGCCCAAAGTCACAGGGCTAGTGTGTGTGTGTGTGTGAAATGTTTGAGGCTGGATTTGAACTCAATTCACTGTACCACCTAGCCACCCCAAAACTCAAGTTTTAAAGGCAAACAAGGAGAATGTGCAATGGGGAGCTCTTTATAAGACCCCTGAAAGGACCTAGCAGTTCACCAGCTGTTTTCCAGACCTGTGGCTCTCAGCATCACACATTTTTTTTCTCTACTGTGCATAGCCAGGAATGTGTGCAGTTGCCAACGAAAAGGTGAAAAAGAGACTACTAATAAAGTCATGTAAATTCTTGAAGTTGCAAAAGTTAAATGCTCTAATGTTGAGTATTGACTCCTATATTAATATGAAAGCATTCTGATTGCCTGTTCATGTGATTGCAGATGAAGAGTGCAGGTAACATGCCCCTGACTTCTGAAGGGGATTGAAATGGTAACAGACAATCATTTGATCAACAAACATACCATATGCCAGACACTGTGCTAAGAATTGGAAATAAGAATAGTTAATAATAATATCTAACATTCCTATGGCACTACTGTATGCCGGACATGGTATATTAAGAACGGGAGATGGAAACTGTTCTTGTGGGAAGAGCCCCAGACTCGGAGTTGGAAGGATGTGGGGTAGAGGCTCAGCTCTGATGCTACCTATGGGACTTAGGAGAAGTCACTTCCCCTTGCTGGCTTTCGGCTTCCCCGTCTGAAAAATGAAAATACTAATATTTGTGCTATCAAGATCACAGGGAGGCTGTGGGGGAAGGTCTTGGGTGACCTTGACCTGGCATAGAAATACCAGTTGGGATTTATAATGGTTGGAAAGTCTTTGGATCAAGCGAGACTCCAGAGGCCCAAATTGCATCAAGTGTGCTACCAACCTGATGACAGAGAGCAGAGGGACCCAGGGTACAAAATGAGACCTAAATTTACAGCCAATGTGGGAATTTGTTTTGCTTGATTAAACCTATCTGTTATAATAGATATTTATTTTCTCTTTTTCGGGGTAAGAATAAGTCAGAGGGAGAAAAAAAGTTCCTTTGTTAGGATAAAAACTAATTAAGGGTTAGATTTAATACTAAAATTGGTTTAGGGTTCCATAAAGAAAAGTTTCATGGAGGGCGTGGGATTTAAACTGGACTTTGAAGGATCTTTTGAGGGGAGTTGGAGTGGGTGTCAGTTTTGCAAAGGAATGAAGACTAGAGGGAGCATGACATGCAAACAGGGGCTGCAGAAGGAGGCTCAGAGACGAGGGGAGATGGTGAGGAAAGCAGCCTGACCTGGGGAAGGTGCTGATGGGACTGTAAGCAAGCTAAGGAATTTGGATGTGAAGGGCCTTGAGTTCAGGCTATAAGAAGATGAGCTGAAGGACCTGAGGCTGTTTAGCCTGGAGAAGAGCAAACATTGAGAGGCATGGAAAGAGGAAGAGGCAATTGGCTTTTACCTGGAGAGGGATCAGACCTGTTCTACTTAGCCCTGGAGGGCAGAACTAAGAGAAATGGGGGGAAGTTGCATAGAGGCAAATTTAAACAACTACAGGAAAAAGAAAAACTAAAACTAAAGCTTCCTATCCCTTAGAGCAAGCTAAAGTAGGTCAGGCTTCGTCAAGAAGTGGTGAGTTCTCCTCCTTAGAAATCTTCAGGCAAAATTCAGATGACCTCTTGTCTGTTGTGTTGGATTAGAGAGAGGTATGGACAGCTAAGTGACTCAGTGGATAGAGTCGGGCCTGGAGTCAATCTGGTCTCAGACAGTTACTAGCTGTGTGACCCTGGACAAGTCACTTAACCCTTTTTGCCTCAGTTTTCACATCTGTAAATTGAGCTGTAGAAAGAAATGGCAAAACAGTATCCTCAACAAGAAAACCCCAAATGGGGTCACAGAGTCAGACATTACTCAACAATAACGATAACAAAGATTTGGATTAGACAAGATGGTTATCGAGGGCCCCTCCAACTCTGAAATTCCATGACTTTATTCTGAAGGAATCGGGAGCTACAAATGATTTTTGAGCAGAGGAACGACATGATGAAAATGGAGGAAGCTTATTCCGGCAGCATGTGCAGGGAGACGCTGGAAGCAGAGAGACAGTTAAGAAGTTATTACAATAGCCCTGGAGAAAATGAAAGCCTGAATAATACATGGGAAAGACAGATGTAAAAGACATTACAAAGAAAGATTCTTCAGAGCCCTACATTTAGAGCTAGAAGAAACTGCAGACATCATGGAGTCCAAGCTCCTGGTGCATGAGAGATGAAGGAACTGAGACTTTAAGACCATAAGATTCTGAATCTCAGCCTGGAAGTGACTTTAGGGACCATTGGGTCAACCCCCTCATTTCACAGTCGGGGAAACTTAGAACCAAGAAGTATAATGACTTGTCTAAGGTCACCTATGTAACCTGGGCCCTCCAGGCACAGATCGGACACCATTTTGGCTCTGCCATTTTAGGGTGGAATGGCCATGGGAGACCATGAGATCATGCCTCTAGAGGCCATCTAGTTCATTTAATCCCTCATATTGTAGATTCAGAAATGTAGGTTAGGAGAGGAAGAGAGACCAGTCATGCAGGTTGTTATGGGTGGAGCCAGAATAAAGTTAGAAAGGAGTCATTTTTGCTCAAGGCTATAGGGTTATATAATTGCAATGATTGCTTTGATACTGACCCGGATGTGGGAGGAAGTCAGGAAACAGTCTGTTTAAGGGTGAATATGAGTTATTCTTAGGGACAGGAATCATGCATTAGAATTGGGTGAGACCTCAGGGATCATTGAAACCAAGCCCACCAAGGATCATGGGATCAGAAATGTTGTGCTGGGGAGTACCTTGGAGGCCATCAAATTCAGCCCTTTCATTTTACAGAGGAGGAAACTGAGGCAGGAGGGCACTTGGCCGGAGTTTCACAGCCAAACAGCACAGGATTCAAACCCAGATGACTCACTCAACAAGCATTTCTTAAGTGCTTGAGAAGACCAGCTGCTGTGCTAGGCTCTGAGGATACAAAACAAACACAAACACAATGTTCTTGAGGTGTTTGCCTCTTAACAGGGGAAAAAACAACACCCAAGAGGGAGCTGAAAAGTTGTGGGGGAGGGGAAGGTACCCATGTGGGGGTACAGTGACAAAGTCCAGAGGGTCAGAACAGAGCTGGGAGAAGAATGAAGGAAAGATGGTCTGGTGGCCTCCTTCAAAATGGAGATCCCGAGAGGAACTCACCAGTGAGAGAAGGGGCGTCCGGGGTGAAGTGATGCTCTAGGGTGGGATGGGCATAGGCACTGAGGGACCATACAGGGCTGGAGAGAGCAACAGCCGGAAAAGGAATGAAGAATGGCTGGCTATAATGCCAATCAACAGTAGATTCCTGAGAGAATGCTACTGTGAACAGCTTTTAAGATTCGGATTACACAGTATTAGTGAACACTCTGTTTATTCCATTACAAAAATCAAGATTCAGTACAATATTCACA
>JAQQSW010015491.1:0-11877 GCA_028646575.1 Pseudocheirus occidentalis | reverse complement strand
TTAGCTTCTACTTGCTCCACTCTAATTCTGAAGGAATTATTCTTTTCAGAATGCTTTTGAGATTCTTTTTCCATTTGGCAAATTTGACTTTTTAAGGCATTCTTCTCCTCATTGGCTTTCTGGGCCTCTTTTGCCATTTGAGTTAATCTGTTTTTTAAAGTGTTGTTTTCTTCAGTCAGATTGTTGACTCTCTTTTCATGATTTTCTCGCATCATTCTCATTTCTCTTCCCAATATTTCCTCCTCTTCTCTTATTTGTTTTTCAAAGTCTTTTTTCAGCTGATCTATAGCTCCTAGGAATTCTTCAAGTGTCTTGGAAGCAATTGGTGTGGGAGTTCTGACTGTGCTGTCTTCTTCCCATTCCATGCTTTGATCCTTTTTGTCCACAAAAAAATGATTCTAGAGTTTCATTGCTGTTCTTATTTTGCTTCCTTTTCCGCATGTTGGCCAGTCAATTAATTGGTTGGTTTTTTTAGGTCTGTGAAACTCTGCTTCCAGGGGAGAAAGCTCTGTTCCAAATCGCTGGCGTTTTCCCAGGTGCTGGAGCTATTAGGGGGGTGTTGCAAGTCCATCCAGCTTTGACTTGCTGAAAGCACACCCCAGGACCACCACCCAAGACCACAATCCAGATCCAGGCCGCTCAATGAAAGAGCACTTGGCCCTGATAAATTGACTCAGCCCCCCTGTGGAGTCCGCAGGCCAGGGGCTCTGAAGCAGCCCAGTGGGGGCCGCCGCCAGTTACAGAAGTTCCTGCCCTTCCGCCTCTGCTTCCTTGCCCTGGGGGCAGATTGGCCAAACTGCTTTTCCTCCCGCAAAGTAAGTTTCAAAATTTCACTTTTCACTGATCGTCTCTGATCCTGGTTTGCTGGATGTGAAGTTCCCCTCAGGTGCTTTAGATCTTCTCTGAAGTAGATTCGTGCTGCGGCTTGGGAGGCTCGGCTCCTCCTGATTGCCTTGGGGCCTGATCTGGCCACGTTTTGGTTTTGGGCTGGGCTGGTCTTGGTTCCCAGCCTGCCAGCCTGCTGGATGAGTCTCTCCTGCTGAGCTGCCCCTCTCCAATTCCTGTTTTTCATGCCTTGGTAGATGTGGAATTGCTGGAGACTGTAGATCTTCTCTCCTCCAGACTGGCTGCTGCGTGGCTCGGCTTTGCGCGGCTCCCTCCCACCGCCCTGGGCCTGGCCACGGTCTTGGCTTCAGGCTGGGCCGACCTTGGTTCCTGGCCTGCCACGATGAGCCCCTGCTGCCAAGCTGCCTTCAGCAAGAGATGTGTTTTCTGTATTTTTGTGAGTCTGAGAGTCCTAGACTTTGTCTGGGGTCATATTTTATGGGTGTTTAGGGTGGTTGAACCTGGTGACTTTCACACTCTTATTCTCTCCATAGCTTATTCCTCCCAGCTCTTAAGAAAAAGTCTGTTGACCTTGCAGGATTTCTGCCTGATACTGGCATGCAGTAACCAGTCCCTTTTATCACCTCCAAAGCCCTTTCATTTTTAAACCTTTGATCATATGATCCTGCTCATAACAAAGGAAAATGAACATGGGAAAAGACTTGACATGAATAGGTAGCATCTTCAATTTAAAGCATTCTGCTGCAAAGAAGCATTAAAAAAACCATATACATTGTTTGACAATACATAAGCTATTTGTGCTCTCTAAACCTTTGTTTCTTTATTTATGAAATGAGTGTAAAAATACTTGAATTTTCTCCAAAGAAGGGTTCTTAGAATGCAAACTTACAGTCCTTGAATGCACAAAGTATGTCTATTTTTTCACAGCACTAAAAAGATAGGATTGATGTACAGTAGGATATTAATACACATTTCTTTAACTGAATTTCATGTATATACACCTCATTTCTTAGCACAGAACCCAACATATTACAGAGAGGGAATTATTGCTGTCTTCATGTATTTGAAGATCTGTCATGTGGAAGAAGGACAAGACTTGTTCTTTTTGATCCTAGAAGACAGACAGGCTCAGTGGAAATAATTTATCAGGAAGATTTCAGGTTGCTGTAAGGAAAAATGCCCTGCTCTCTGTTGATGAGAGTTACCCTAGAGGCAAATGAGGTTCATCAAGAAATAATGGGTTTCTCCATCTCTAAAAGTGTTCGGGAGATATTAGTCAATAGCTTATCAATGATGTTAAAGAGAAGATTCCTTCTTAGACGTGGGTTGGACCAAATAGTCTGTGGTGTCCCTTACAGCTCTAAAATCTTTTGATTCTATGATATTGTTTCTTAAATGAATGGATACTGAACCTTAAAACAAATTAAAATAAAAATTATTTCTTTTCTGAGAGCAGTCAGAAACAATCAATAAATATTTATGAAGTGCCTACCGTGTGTCAAGAAATATGTTGGTACATATTGGGGACAAAAATGTATGTCCCAGGCCATACATACCTGGGACAAAAATGAAAGAGTTCCAGGCTTCAAGGGTCTTATATTCTCTCAGGGAAGACAAGATGCAGCATGGTACAGTGGAAGGAACGTTATCTCTGGGTTAAATTCATCCTCTGATATTCCCTATTTGGCCTCAAAATATCATTTAACTTTAATGAGATTCAACTACCTATTCTCTAAAATGAGAGGTATAAACTAGAAAGCATGTGCTGTCCCAGTTGGCTCTACGTCTAGGATCCTGTGATTAAGATGTCAATGGTGGAGATCAGAGAACAAGGGATTTAAGAAGACCTGAGTTCAAATCTTACCCTACCTTTATAACTCTGGGAAAGTCATTTAATGTATCTCAATCTCAGCTTCCTCATCTGTGCAATGAAGGCTTTGGGACTGAGGGCCTCTTAGGCCCTTCTACCTATCATTCTATAAGAAATAAATATAAAATATGTATTATACAAATTGCAAAGGTGCAGAGATGAAATATTTTCTGTGAGGAACCCCAAGAAGACTAGTTTAGCTGAACAGTAGAATATAAGGAGCGTAATATATTTTTGAACAAATAGGTTAGGGCAAGATTGTAAAAGGCTTTAAATGACAGAGTAATTTATATTTGGTCCCAAATTAGAAAACAAGGATCATATGTGATATAGAAATGGCAAGACATGGCATTTGACTGGATATGTTGGGTAAGGGAGAAAGAGAAGTTAAGAATGATACCCAAGTTCTAAATATGAGTTACTAGGATAGTGCACTTGCTTAGTAGAGGAAAATTCAAAATGCAAGTGGATTTGTGGAGAAAATGAATACAGTTTTAGACATGTTGAGTTTGAGATGTCTGCAGAACATCTATTATGAAATATCCAGTATACTTTTGTATAATAATAGCTGGATGTCAGGAGAGAGACTATTTCTGGAGAAATGTGAATAGAGATGGTAATTAAAATCATAGAAACTGTTGTCTACAAATGAGCACATGTAGACAGACAGAAGAAGATCATAGTGAGAATTGATATAAATGGTGATCCAGAAAAAAACAAACAAAAACAAGGAGACCATCCTAAAATGGTCATTATACAATTCAATGTCATTTAACCACTTGTTTTATTCCTTGTAGTTTTGAAGCCTTGATGGCATTTGAAATTTTAACAAGGATCAGTTGATTAACCTAGATTTTAAGATTTCTGTGAAATGTCATCATTTCTCCCTATTAACACCAATAACGAATGCCACCCTCCAGTCTAAATAATGATTATGAGAAAATCAGGAATTAGGATATAGATTTCAGAAACTGAATCAAATTGGTGTTCTGAGTCTTAAAGCCAACACATTGAAGTTATTTTTAAATTTTTAAATTTTATAATCAGTATTCAGAGATTTCATTATGCTTATAATCTGACAAATATATTGTAGCATTCATGACTTTTGGTAGTTTACGTTTTTATACTTTTAAATTGAATTCTTGTTAGTACACTATACTAGAATCAATTCAAAAGTATTCCTAGAATTGATATACATTATCTTTGACAAATCAATGAATGAAAAAAGCCTTTAAGTCAGTGGTTCTCAACCTTCCTAATGCCATAACCCTTTAATACTCATTTGTGGGCATATCTCCATGATGTATAGAGAAGTGGTGTCTCAGTTCCTAAGACCATGAGAAATATGTGTTTCCCAATGGTCTGAGGTGACCCCTATGAAAGGATCGTTCAACCCCCAAAGGGGTCGTGACCCACAGGTTCAGAACCACTGCTTTAAGTGCTTATTATGTGCCAACTAATGTGTATAGAAATATATATAAAGAGTTATAAGAGTTTATATTCTAATAGGGGTAGATGACACACACCATAGACTGATGTCACAATTGGGTCAGATAAGATACAGGAATGATTATTGGTTCCATCAAGGACCAATAATTGGCATTCTCCTTCTCAGAATAATGGCAGAGATGACTTGATCACATGTGATGTTTCAGCCCCCAATGAGGCTGTTGAGAATCTGGCCAGGGATTAAAGAGTAAGATGAAGCATGGCTGAAACCTGTCTGAAATACTGGATCAAGTGAGACAGTCACCAATGATAATGGGCAGGAGCAATCATAGAAATTACATTTAATTGTTAAAACCACTTTAACAAGGTCTCTAGCCTACATCATACAGTCCTCCCTTTGTGTATTTTAGAATGATGGATTGAGAACTAAAAAAAAGAACTTTTCAGAGGTCATATGGTCCAATAATAGTAGAAGAGGAAACACACTCAAAGAGGTTAGCCTAAAGTCAGTCAACTAATAAGTAGTAGAAACAGAATTTGCATAAATGTGCCCTGACTCTAAATCTGGCCAATATGTGCTCTTCTTCTAATTAATTCAACAATTTTAAAAACGTATTTTCTTAGCACAGTTCCTGGCAGATAGTGAACAATTAATGTTTACTGACTATTCTGTTGACTGTGAATCAATTCTATTTTTAAAATTCATATTGATTTATCTATGCATTTTAATATTTCAAACATTAATAACCTACTATGTTTACAGTCAGATTTTTTTTGTTTTAATCATGCAAATTTCTCTCAAAGAGACTAAGCTTACCTCTGATAAACTTTTCTTATGATAAAATTTTTTAAAAAACTAATTCAAACAGTTGTGATATTGACATAAAATACATTCTCGCTAGGGAAAAAATAACAAAGAAAAAGAAAATTTAATAGTAGTATGTGCTCAGTGAATGGGAAGATTTAAAGGTCAAGGGAGAAATTGCTATGATGTCAACATTCCCTGAATTGGGATAAATGAAGCTTAAGAAACCCAGCTCAAATGTCACTCATCTTCCATGATACTTTTTCTGATTTTCTCCAGTTGGAAATGATCTATCTATTTGGTAAATTACCACTTTACCTCACATCTCTCTCAAGGTCAATTATCTCACCAGGTTTTTAAAAATATATCTACTTTGCACATGTGTTTGTCTCCCTTATTTGACTGTAAAATTTATGAGTTAAGAACTACATTTTCTTCATCTCTAATCCTTAATTATTATTCCTAATAATAACAAACATTAGCTTACATGGGCATAGCACTCTAAGGTTAGGAAACCAATATAGTACTTCATTGAATCTTAACAATAGTTCTGTGAAGATAGTAGGTAACTATTAGGTCTGTATCCCAAAGGGATCACAGAAAGGGAAAAGGATCTATGTATGCAAAAATATTTCTACCAGTTCTCTTTGTGGTGGCAAAGCATTAGAAATTTGAGGGAATTCCCATCAACTGGGGAATGACCGAACAAGTTGTGGTATAAGAATGCAATGTAATACTATTGGGCAATAAGAAATGATGATCAGGCAGATTTTAGAAAAACTTAGAAATACTAGTGTGAACAGATACAAAATGAAATGAGTAGAACCAAGAAAACATGGCACAAAGTAAAAGCAAAATTGTGTGATGAACAACTATGAATGATTTAGCTCTTCTCAGCAACATAATGATCTGAGACAATTACAAAGGATTCATGATGGAAAATACTATCCATACACAAATAAAAAACTAATAGACTCTGAAGGCTAATGAAAACATACTGTTTTCACTTAGCATTTTTTTGTTTTTTTTTTTTCTTTTGGCCTATTTCTTCTTTTACAACTGTGACCAATATAGGAATATGCTTTGGAAGATTATACAAATATAACCTATCTCAAATTGCTTGTCATTTTAGGAAGAGGGGAGGGAAGGTATGGAGGGAGAAAAATTTAGAACACAAAATTGCATAAATATGAATGTGAAAAATTGCCTTTACAGAAGATTGGGGGGAAATAAAATACTTTAAAAATTAATAATCTGCTCTAGTAAGCCAGATTAAGGTGATTCCAGCACATCCCTGAAGTGAGATTTCCAAGTGCAATAAACTGGTACAATGTTAAATATATTTAATTCCATTATATGGAGGGGACAATCAAGGATCAGAAATAGTAACAGGCAGAGCCTAAGGTATCTCCCATAGGAGTGATTTCTAAGTGTGTCTATAATAAATGTTCAAATAAAATATATTGACTAAACTGAGTGAATGAATGAGTGAATAAATGAATGAAACATTGATAAATTTATTTCATTAAGGCAGAGAAAACATAAGTGAGCCTATATGGTTAGAATACAATTCTACCTGGGGGAAAAATGTAGAAATTTTAGTGAACTAATATCTGAACATGAATCAATATTGTATCAAGGCACCCAAGAAAGTGAATAAGATTTTGGGTCACATTAAGAGGGTGATAGTTCCTAACAAGAGGGAGATGGTGGTTATACTGTGCTTGCCTTTGTTGTATCACATCTGGAGTAATATTATACACAGACTATTGATTAAGTGGAGAACCTTTAGAACATTTTAACTATGGTGGTAAAGGACCTTAAATTTATTTCATATGAAGTTCTAAAGGAATTAGAGACATTTAATCAGAGAAGACTTGACAAAATGATACTTGGATTCAAATATTTGAAGGTTTGCTATGTGGATGAGAGATTAGATTTGTTCTACTTGACCCCAGAATTAGTCAGCTAGCATTTATTAAGAATCTATCATATGCCAGCTACTGTGACAGCTACTAGGGACTCAAAGAAATGCAAAATTATCAGTTCTGCTCTTAAGAAATTTATAGTCCAATGATAGATATCACATGAAAACAAATAAGCACAAACAAAATATATCCAGGATTAACTGGAGATAATCAAGAGACAAATTATCTGGGATTAAGGAATCCAAGGAATCCCAAACCTGGGATTAAGGCAGACTGGGAAGGGGTTTGTGCAGAGTGTAGGAATTCAGCTGAAACTTGAAGGAAACAAAGGAATCTAAATGGTAAAAAGGAAGAGGAAGAATATGCCATGCATAGGAGACAGATGGCAAGAAGTAATGCATAGAAGTTGTAAAGAAGAAAAGTAAGATAATTTTCAAATGCAACAAGCTATCTTCAGAGTTAGTGGCTTTCCCTTTATTCAATGTTTTCAAGCAAAGCCTAGATAACTTGTTGACTATGGTATAGAGGGATTTATTATTCATATATTCATTGAAATAGATGTACTCCAGATGTACCAAGATTCTGGGTTTTTATCCTTCCTTTCTATTTGCCATCCTCTCAAGTTTTCCTCAACAGATATACATACACACGCACGCACACGCACACACACACGCACATATACGCATATACATATATATGTATACACAAATATATACATACACACATATGTACATATAAATATATATATAAATAATTTTTCAAGTCAAGAAGCATTTATTGAGCATCACAATGTATATATCTCTTTAGGCATTGTGTGGGTAAAGCAGAGAAGTATAAAACTTGTTGTTCAATCATTTTCCAGTTGTATCTGACTCTCTGTGACTCCGTTTGTTGGGTTGTTTTGGGGGGTTTTTTTGGCAAAGATTCTAGAGTGGTTTGCCATTTCCTTCTCCAGCTCATTTTGCAGATGAGGAAACTGAGGCAAATAAAGTTAATGATCTTCCCAGTGTCACAAAACTAAAAAGTCAGATTTGTGAGGTCAGATTTGAACTCAGAAAGAGGAGTTTTCTTGACCCCAGGCCCAGGATTCTATCCACTGTGCCACCTAACTGCTTGAGTCATCTCCAAAACAAGCCTGCTTTCTACCAAAGTTAAAACTGACTTGTCAAATTATTATAGAGCTATACAAGAGTTGACTTGAATACATCAATATGCCATGTTTTAGAGGAATCCTGAAAATTATTGTGGTCTAGGGCATCCAAGATCTATGGAAGGAGTGTGCCTTGATAGGAATGGGAGAAGCAGAAAATAGTAAAAGTGAGATTTTCTAGGCATGGAGAGAAGCCTAATGAAAAATATAGAAATAAAAATGAAGTGGAGGGGCAGTTGGGTAGGTCATTTAGAGTAATGATTTTGTATCGGGGAATTACATGAAATAGAGTTAGTAGAATCAAAGATGTATAATGGAAGGGGCTTTCAAGAAAATCAATACTCAAATAATTAGCCAGAGAAGTAAAGGACTGTGTCTCAATACTGTATACCTAGGATTCAAACTCAGGGCCAACTTCAAATTTGATGTTTCCAATGCTGTACATGGCTGCGGAGATATGTTATGGCCTGGAGTTCCTGAATGAACAAGCAGTTTGGACAGTTTCCTGGAAGCAATACAAAGCCTTGTATGCTTTATCATAGTTAATAGTCAATAAAGCTTAATTGTGTTCAGGAACTGTGTGTCAGGAACTGTGCTGAGCACTAAGGATACAAGTGAGAAAAAAAAAGACCCTGATCTTAAGGAATTTATAATCTAATGGGGAGGGAAGGAAGACAGTACAGAAAAGGAAACTAAAAAGAGGGTAGAAAGGCCCCAAGGATATCAGTGGTGGATATGTTGTTTATGGAGTTGAGTATACTAAGAGGTAATTGAAAAATTCTGAGCAGTCTTTTACTTTACCTTCTTGTCCTCCAATCAGATGAAAGAGGTTATCAAAGTTACTGAGGAGGTGTTGAGTATCAAAGCTGAATCAGTTTCCATGATGATGAGATTTCAGTTCATGGGAGTATCCTGGGAGAGGCATGAAGTTGAAAGTAGGCAAAGCAGCTGACAGAAAATGTCATGTGGATTATGGGCCAAATGTAGTTTTTAGGAAACATTAATCTTGCCCAGAATGCACTGGAGAAGTGGAAAAGCTGGAGAATGGAAGACTACTTAAAAGACAGTTTCACTAAATTAATGGAGAGTTGCTAACAATCTGATTCAGAGTGCTGGTAGTATGATTAAAAGGAAGGGAACTGATATACTTAGAAATGGACAAGGTTTATGTTAATGGGGGGGATAGTTAAAAGCAATAAACAATAAAACACATTTAATAACTAGTTGGAAATATACAATTTCTAAAATTGCTTTTAAAATTTGTGAGTGGTTATAATTAAACATCTTAGTTTGCTCTACAAACTACTTGAAGAATAAATGAAATGCTGGACTTCAGTGACATGAAGCTCTTAGTAATTTTATCTCTCTGGGACTTAATTTTTCCACCCCAACTCCACAAAAATGAGGATTTTAGAATAGGTAACCTTAAAGAATTCTCCCAGTTTATATCTATGATCCTAACATCATAAAGATTATAAAACATTAGAGCTAGAAGGTATATTTAGAGAACATTTAATCAAATATACTAATTTTTTACAAGATGAAATTTAGACCCATAGAGGTGACTGAGAACAATAATAGGAGGTCATTAGGGGCTTTTGCAAAAATTATTTCTTTTTTTAATTTAATTTTTCCATTAATATTTATTTTTTCCACTTAATACTATTTTTTCAATTACATTTAAAGATAGTTTTCAACATTCACTTTTATAAGATATTGAGTTCCTATTTTTTTCTCCCTCTCTCTCCTCAAGAAGATAAGCACTCTGATATAAGCTACACATGTACAATCATATTAAACATATTTTCACATTAGTCATGCTGTGAAAGAAGAATGAGAACAAAAGGGAAAAACACAAGAAAGTAGAGAGAGAGAGAGAGAGACAGAGAGAGAGAGACAGAGAGAGAGAATAGTAGGCTTTGATACTTCCATCTGTATTCAGACTTCATAGTTCTTTCTCTGGATGTGGATAGCATTTTTCAACACGAAATTTTTTGGAATTATCTTAGATCATCGAATCACTGAGAAGAGTTTAGTCTATCAAAGTTGGTCATTGCACAATATTGTTACTGTAGACAATATCCTCCTGGTTCTGCTGACTTCACTCAGCATCAGTTCATATATGTATTTCTTGATTTTTCTGGAATCCACCTGCCTATTATTATTTTTTATAGAATAACATCATTCTGTTACAGTCATATACTGCAACTCGTTCAGCCATTCCCCAATTGATGGCCATTTCCTCAATTTCCAGTTCAAAAAAGCTGCTATAAGTTTTGTATTCGTGGGTAATTTTCTTTTTTTTTAAATCTCTTTGGGATACAGACCTAGTAGTATCATTGCTGGATCAAAGGGTATTCAAAGTTTTATAGCCCTTTGGGTAAAGTTCCAAATTGTTCTCCAGAATGCTTGGAGAACAAGAATCAGTTCACAACTTCACCAACCATACATAAGTTTCCCAATTTTCCCACATCTCCAGCATTTACAGTTTTCTTTTTTTTCTTTTTACTTTTTTTTGCATATTAGCCAATCTGATAGGTGTGATGTGGTACCTCAGAGTTGTTTTAATTTGGCAAGACTTCTTTCAATAGAATGATGGATATAGAGGACAAAGAACCTGAGATTAAATGACTTGCCCAAGGTGATGGAGGCATTCTGTACCCAAAAAAGGATTTAAAATTAGATCTTTTCTTGTCTCCTGAAAAGTATCAGTAGATATCTCATATAACTCAGGATTTCAGTTGACATCTATCTTTTCACATCCCATCCCATTCCTTTCTCTCCATGTGCCTCCATTCTGATCAAATCTCTCCCCTCCCAGACCTTTGATTTTTATTTTGTTTCTATAATTCTAATTTGGTCTCTTCATTGTAGTTCAACACAGAAAGTACCAACATTTTCCTTCTTGGATATAACTCATTCAGCTCCCTCAGACTAGCTCTGGGAATGATCTATGACAGATAACACATCTTGAGCTGAACCAGAGACTACCAGCAGTTTACAGAACATATGCAAAAGAACTGTGACAATGTGATTAGAGATGGCAGCTTTCTGTGCCATATGGTATATGTTTTCCATAAAGCAAAAGGCAGCCACATTGTGACTTCTCTAGTGGGGGCTGTGACAGTCGCAAGTCAGCTTGTGATTTGTGTCAACTCACTTAAATGTGCTGCCAAGTCTCAAGAACTAGAGAATGGTTATATATTATGAACAAGTAGATAAACTGAGGGCTGTGGTGAAGGACCTGTATCCAGCATTAACTAACATAATAGGTAACTGATAGCCATCCATACAACTAATATATGAATTATATACATAACATCTTCATCATAATAATAACAATGTCTAGAAAACACATATAACTTTGAGGTATACAAAACATGTTAAAATTCAGTATTTTTTTCTCATACCAAGCTTGAGAGACAGGTGCTATTATTAACCCCATTTTACATCTTAGGAAACTAAGGCAGAAAGAAGCTAAGTGTCTTGCTCAAAAGTCCTATGGCTTATAAGTGTCTGAGACTGGTATTGAACTCAATTCTTCTTGACTCCAGGTCTAGCACTCTATGCTTTTAGCAGCCTAGTTCTTTATACATAGTAAATTCCAAGTTCTATGAAGGCAGTAATTTTTTGGGGGGAGGGTAGTGAATGAGACAGTGAAAGCATTCTCATAAAATAAAAGAGACAGTCACCAAACTTGAGCTAGGTCCTAGATCTCTTTAGGCCTAAGTTTCATGTTCCTGTAAATCACCTGATTTTGGGAAAACCAGGGTGTGTCCCTACTCCCCCTCCCTTTTTCCTGTAAGGGGCTTTTTGTGACAGCCCCCTT
>JAQQSW010015490.1:0-11878 GCA_028646575.1 Pseudocheirus occidentalis | reverse complement strand
AGGGTCTGGGGGAGGGATGCTGGAAGTACACACTTCAGGAAAGGGACAGGGACAAGGTAGAGAACAGAACAAGGGCGGGGGGAGGGATAGGAAGGAGGGACATATGATCACTGTCACAATATGTCTACTGTGAAGATGTACTGTATAATCAAACATCCACAGCCTGTATTGAATTGCTTGTCCTTCCAGTGGGGGGTAGGTGACAAGGGAGGAATCAAAAGAATCTAGAATTTAAAGCTCTGCAACTGGGAATTAAGATATACAGGGGCTGGGGTAGGGTGACCCTCCCTGCCCTACCAGAAAGTGAGAGAGCAAATCAAGGGTGGGGCTTTACAGTGGGATTGCTGTTTTGGGGTTGGGTAGGGGAAAAATGGGGAGAAAATTTGTAATTCCAAAATCTCATGAAAATGAATGATGTAAACAAGAAAACAAATTTTAAAAAATTAATAATAAAAAAAAGAAAGTACACTCTGCCCCCTAATAGGCTGAATGTGGACACATGGAGCCTGTGGCGGGAGGCTTGTTTTTTGGGAATGCCCGCACCTTGTTACTTTGCAATTGGACAGTGGGTCAAGAGGGCTGTGACAATCTCTGACCCAGGAAGCTATATATACCCCCTGATGTGAAGTTTTGCTTTGGGGCTCACTTTGAGAAGAGTTGTGTGATTTGGCCAGATGAGACTCTGGGAAGCTGTTGAGCCCCCTGGCTTTGAAAACCCAGATGTTGATGCTTCCTTGTCCGGTAACTTTACTAGGTAAGGATGTGATGAGCAGATGGAAGCCCGTCTGCTAATCTGTTTCTTGGACTGCTTGTAACTTGTGTTTGCATTCTGTTTTTATTCTCTGAAGTTCAGGGTGCTGACCTTTTCCCCATAACTAGGTAAATAATATGTGTTTGACTGATTAAAGTGAAACTATTAATCCCCCCCCCCAAAAAAAAAGAAATGAAGACCAAGTATGGTGCTCTTGCAATAGCTTGGACAAAAATTAAATGTGCATCTGAGCTAAGACTGGTGGAAATAGAAAGTAGGGTATAGAATAGAATGTGTAGAGGGAGAATGAATGGGATTTGATCAGTGATTGCATAGAGAAGGTTATGGAAAAGGAAGAGTCAACAAATACTTTGAGATTTTGATTCTGGTTAAATGGAAGGACACAATGACCACAAAAGTAGAGAATTTATAGGAAATGGTAAATTGATTAAGGAGGTGTAAAAAGAGCAATTTAATCTCAGTCATGTTATGTTTGAGGTTTTGCTTCTTCATCCCACTAGCTCTGTGGAAGGGTCAAGGGTAAAGACATGGAAGTGATTTGCATAATGAGAATATTGGATGGCATAGAAAAGATGAGTTCACTATGTAGGAGGATTCCAAGAAGTAAAAGAAGGCCAAGGACAGAAGCATTTTAGGTGCTACCTTCATTTAAGGGTTAAGTAATGAGGTAACAAAAGAATCATCAAGGAGGTAGGAGGTTAGCCAATGTTAGTTCCAAATAATATTTGGAAGAATAAATAAACTACTATCTGCAATTACCAAATACAGTATAGTGCATACAGGTAGATATTCACCAAATGCTTATATATTAAATGAGTGATTACAGAAATATTTTAAATCCAGAAGAGCTACTAAAAGGAAGAAAACTGACTATTTTAAGATATATTGTAGTTAAATAGAGGAGAAAAGAATTACAGTTAGGCAGAAAAAGCTTCTATTCCCATTTAGAAAACAAAGTTTTTCTCTGGCATATCTGGGGTCTCCCTGATGTTACTGGAATATAATATGTGCTTTAAAAAGTAATGTTTTTTTTCCTTAAGACTTATTTTCTCCTTTTTACCAACTCCAAAAACCAGCATTTGCTTTCCACTTACAGAAATGGTATGAAGATGGATGTAGTGATGCAGTTATGATTTGTTTCAAACCATTTTGATGTAACACTTTCAGTTTTTTTTTAAATGTAAGCATTGCAAGTTCAAAGAGGAGTAAGCCCATCTGTTGACTGCCAATGCCTAAATGCAGGGCATTGTATACAGTAGATACTCAACAAATGCTGAATGAATGAGTGAATTAAAGAATAGCTAAATCTAACAAAGCATGACAAAGGAAAAAAGAATCACCTATTTTAAGACATAATGTCACTAGCTAGAAGGCATTATTAGCTACTTATAATAACAGCAATGATTGTAATAATTATACTTTGCTGGAAATTCTGGAGAAACCAGGGTACTTCTATTCTCTCTGCATGGCACTCCCCTATCACTATCTTGTTAATTATTCTTAAGATCACTTACTTTTCATTTGTTTGGGCCTTTTTTTAAGTTGATGAGATCATTAAATGTATTAGCCTATCTAAATAAATTTAAAGTGTATTAAGACTTTGTATAGCCTTTGAACTGGAAACAGAAGGATAAAGGGATTCATTTTTAAAGAAATTAAAGTAATAAAGAAAAATGGGTGCACTTTATTTTAAGTGCCCATTAACTAGAGCAGAACCGAGACTGAGTTAAAATGGAGCTCTCTAGGGAATGTACATATGGAACACATGCATTCCTTCACATATAAGCAGTAAGTCATTAGTCCCAATAATCCAACCTCATAGAATAACCATCAAACACATTCATACTCTGGGGAGAAAAGAGAATCTGTCTGAAACCTCACTTCGTATGAAAGACTCAATTAACCAATTGAGATATTTCTTCATTTTACTGATGAAAAATCTTTATCCATTCTTCCCATATAGCTATTGCAAGATTTAAATATGGTTGGTTGGGGGTGGGGGGGTGAATTGTAGGGTGAAAGGGAGAATGACACAAAATATTTTATGCAAATCAATGAGTCATAATTCATTTCTTTAGGAGGGAAAAACAACATTTCTCCATCAAATGAATAGCCAAAATCTCTTCAATGGAGATATTATTCTTGACGTGTTCAAAACATATTAGTTAATTCTTAAAGTGTTCCTGATTTGCCTCAGTAAGCATTTTGACTAATTGCTAGAGTTAATGGTGATTAATAGAACCAAGATTAAGTACTTAATAAACTAGGTTGTCTGTATCTATTGACAGACTGAAAGGCTCAAGTATCTAAGGTGTCTCTCCCTAAAGATCTGTCATTACATGTAAAATTATTTTGGATCAAACAGAAAACCCATTAATTAACACACAAAACCAAATATGTTTACCTGGGCAGCAATTACCTTGCAGAAAACAAATACTTGAGGGTCTACAGAAGCCAACCAGGTAAGTTCTAATAGAGAGCTTGGGATCTATGGTACTTATCAGGGACTAGCTTGTTAACATCAGTGGATTGCTCTGGGCAATGGAGTAGTATGGGATAATTAGGAACAAGGAAATGGATGAAATGGGAAAGGGTCATGGCCTCTAAAACAGGAGAGACATTTCAGTTAAAAGGGTTCAGTTTGCAAATATATA
Source organism: Pseudocheirus occidentalis (assembly GCA_028646575.1). NCBI lineage: Eukaryota > Metazoa > Chordata > Mammalia > Diprotodontia > Pseudocheiridae > Pseudocheirus > Pseudocheirus occidentalis. The sequence continues at coordinate 8,452 of JAQQSW010015490.1, read as the reverse complement.
TATATATATATATATATATATATATATATATATATGAATATATACACATAGGATGATAACAAAATTTTATAAGAATTACAGTCACAAAATTTCCCAATTTGGCTACATTAAAGTTGCTGAAATTTTCTCAAAAACCAAATGAAAAATTAACAAACAACTTCAGACTTCAAATTTCAGTTCCAAACCATAGCACTCCAATTGATGGAGAAGATCTCTGTGAATATCTATCGCTTAGCTTCAGAGAATTGAAATTTAAATATATTTTAGCTCCTAGAACATCCTTCCCTTTTACCCTTCCCACCCCAGTAGTATAATAGTAGGCTGGGTTGGGGATGATCTTTAATATAATCCCCCTTGTAACCAAGAGAAAACATTCATAAAGGAGCTGACCTAGGTAGCACCCCATTCAGTGTCATTCAAGAGAGTAAAGCTAACAGATACTGCTGACATTTATGTATATAGCTATTTAACTTTGGCAAAATGTTTTACATATATTATCTCCCTTGATCTCTATAGGAAATGAATATATGACCTTGACTTCATCTGTTCTACTTAGATACTTGAAAGTTTCCACAACAAAGCATTTGCTTATTATTGTAGTCAGTGACTGGACTTCTGAGGTTCCTTAACCCTGTTATGGAGAACCTTGGCCTTCTCCATTACTGGAACAGAGGTTTTGTGAAACAATGTTAGTATTTGGGAGACAGATTTTCCTCTAACCAGTTGATAGGTATGTGTTAAAATTTTACTCCCTTGAAGTCTTACATTTCATATTTAATCAGGTTGTCGATGTGTTCCTGGGTTCTGAAAGGCTATGCCTTCATCCTGGCAGATTCTTCTAAGATATAAAGGCTCAGAGTTTGTGGGCAAAGATAGATGATATTATTTCTATTGTTGGAGCACGAACCTAGTAATTTGATACAGATCTGCTATGAAGTGCTATTTTCTTCCCCACAAGGGTCAAAGTCCTTCTATTAAATTATAGAGGACCTGTGATCTATCTTTAGAGGAGAAATTGATTAATGAAATAATAAACCCTAAAGACTTTTAAAGTATTCAACTATGTTTTAAGAAAAAAATACCTTTTTATTTGCTTTATTTTTTTAGACTGAAAATGACCTTTTCCTCTACATTTATTTTATTAACAATTTCTCCTTTACCACAATTTAAGTATTTCAAAACAATAAAATTAATGACTGAGAAAACACGACTGCAGAAGGAATCTTTTTGTGAATTTATTCTAATCCAGATCATTCTTAGACTACTGACAGATCAAGTTGGGAAGAGGACAACACATACATTTGAAGTGGAACAGATCTGCCAGTTTGTTTAGTAGAAATTTATCCCTGCAATTAATATTAGTAGAATAATCCCACTTGAATACCACCCCTTCAGCATCTGCTTGACTACGTAAAGAAACGGAAATAATTTTTAAGATAAGGTCAAGTTAGTTGGATAAATTATATACAAATATATACAGAAAAATAAATTATATACGGAAGATAGGAGTCACAATTTTTAAAAGTATCCAAATATCAATTTTCAAGTTAGCTCAAAGAAAGAATTACATAGGAGTAGAAAATATTTTTGGTGTTATTAATTATCATTATTATTTTAACAACTGATAAATCATCAAAAATGACTTATCCATGAATGAATTTTCTTATCTGCTATTGATCTCTACTGTATAGTGGTTAACTCTGCCTTATATGATCATTATTTTCTCTAGAGCCTATGGGTGATGTAATAATGATGATTCATAAGGAAAGGTAGATCTGGAAATACTATGGAGAAGAAGCAAACGTGTGTTGGAGATATTTCTAAACAATTTTCAAGATTCCAATATAAATTTTTCAATGTGAGCATTTTCACATTAGAAATTGATGATTAGGATCCAGGGGGTGGAGCCAAGATGGTGGCGTAGAAGCAGCAAAGTTTTGCAGCTCCCACACAGCCACCTTAAATACCCAGAAAATACAACTCTAAACAAATCTTAGGGCTCCCAAACTCACAAAAATATAGAAAACACATCTCTCACTGAAGGCAGCTCAGCAGGTGGGTCTCATTGCAGCAGGCTGGGAGTTGAGGCAGGCCCAGCCTGAAACTGCGGCCAGGCCCCAGGGCCATCAGGAAAAGCCGCATCTTGAGTCTACAGGAGAGCAGATTGGAGGCACCTGGGGCACTCTCCACATTTATCAAACCAGGTGAAACAAGGCTAAGAGAAAGGTCAGTGGAATTTAAGCTGAATTTTTGGGGAAAAAAAAGCGGTCTGGCCAAACTTACCCCAGGGCAAGAAAACAGCCCAACCCAACTGCTTCAGAGCTCCTGGCCTGTCTATTGCAGGGGGGGCCAAGAGTACTGATCAGGGCCAAGGGCTCTTGCACTGAGCGGCCTGGATCCGGATTGTGGTCTGGGGTGGAGGTCCTGGGGTGTGCTTTCATCAAACCAAAACTTGTGAGGGCTGCACCATCCCCCTAATAGCTCAGGCAGCTGTGAAAACCCCAGCAATCTGGGACAGAGCTTTCCCCCCCCCTCCCAGCCCCCCCGGAAGCAGAGTTCCACAGAGCTAAAACCTCAAGCAATTAATTGACTGGCCAACATGAGGGGAAGGAAGCAAATTAAGAACAGCAATAAAACTCTAGAATCCTTTTCTGGGGACAAAAAGGATCAAAGCATGGAAAGAGAGGAAGACAACACAGTAAGAACTATGGTATACTATATATAGTATACTATAGTATATATATATATATATACACTACTTACACATATATCTATATAGGAGGCTATATATGCATATGAATACATATCTGAGCATATGTGTATATGCGTACATAGAGGGTACAGGATTAAGTGAATACGAAGGGATGATGCTTTAAAAGGTGAAATTCTGAGGTGGGAGAGGACCAGAATGAGAGGAGACAGGGAGAGACAAAATGGGGTTAATCAGAGGCAAGGGATAACTGTTAAAACTTTAATTTAATCTCATTGAGTTTGGCTTAGGGAAGGAATGACATCAACTCTAAACTGAGTACCATGCCACACAGGAGAGTAGGGGTCATGGGAATGAGAGGCAGGATGACAGAGGGGAGGTCATGGTCTGGGGGAGGGTTGCTGGAACCACACACTTCAGTAAAGGGACAGGGACAGGATAGAGAAGAGAACAAGGGTGGGGCGGGATAGTAAGGAGGGACATGATCAGACTGTCACAATATGTCCACTGTGAAGATGTCCTGTGTAATTACACATGCACAGCCTATATTGAATTACTTGTCCTACCAGTGGGGGTGGGTGACAAAAGAGGCACTGAAAGAATCTATAATTTAAAGCTCCTGCAATACATGCAACTAGGAAATAAGATATAAAGGGATTGGGGTAGGGAGACCTTCCCTGCCCTACCAGAAAGTTAGAGGGGTGTTGGAGGACTGCATAAAAGAGAGCAGATTTGGGGAGGGGCTTTACAGTGGGATCACTGTTTTGGGGTTGGGGGTGGGGGAAAGACAGGGAGAAAATTTGCAACTCAAAAATCTCATGGAAATGAATGATGCAAACAAGAAAACAAATTAAAAATTCATATTAAAAAGTAATAAAAAAAGAAATTGATGATTATTAAAAATCAGAACTTGCATTACTGTTTTGTAATTTTTGTAAACTTAAGAAATTGTTAAGATATTACATTAAATTTTAAAATGTGTGTATATATGTAAAATACATATATGCATAAACACACCCACACATATATATCTGTGTATATGTATACATATACATATACAGAGAGAGAGAGAGAGAGAGAGAGAGAGAGAGAGAGAGAGAGAGGGAGAGAGAGAGAGAGAGAATATAAAATTTCTTCTTCTGAAAAAGCTGTTAAACACGTGCCTGCACACCCCTGGCAAGAAGACAGAAGAGAGGACATGGTATTGGCAAAATTTGCATACAGGCAAATGAGTTCCCATTTTCCTTCTGTTACCTTTAGATCTGAGACTTTCTAGTTGCCAGGAAGGAAAAGAGAGTTGCTGCTTCCTGCTCAGAAGGCAGGCAAATGCTGGCTGATAAGAGAGATTTGGAGATCACTGGATGGCTACTATGGCCCAAGAATATCTGTGGCAACTGGAGCATGAGGAGTAGGAGAGAAGGTCCCAAGCACCAGATACTGTCATTTCTTGTGAACTGTGGTGTGTTGATGCACTAAAGGGAGTAGACCGAAATCCCTTTGCACAGTTTCCCTGCCTTTTCTTTTTCATATTCTGTGCTACAGAGTTGGGATCCCTTATACACATCCTTGCTCCCTACTTCACTTATTCCCTTATCTATGATCTGTGGTCACTTTCAGCTCCCTAACTCCTTAGCTACCTTTAAAGAATGGGTGGTGCCAATAGCTTAGGACTCCATGTGGGGATGATTATAAATATTCCAACAAAAATTCCCTATAATCAGAAAGCCCCAGAACACAATGGAAAAATATATAGACGGCATCAGGAGATGGCAACAAATTGTTAACGTTGACGAAGTTGCACAGAAGCCATCCCTGAGGGCAAGGATAACAAAAAAGGGAAGTGACCTGTAGGAGAAGTGAAGGATGAGAGATGAACCAGGCAAAGATAGCACAAAAACCAGTGGAAACTCTTTAGTGTAGGTAGATCCTTAGTAGAAAGCAGGAATGAAGAATTGTGCAGAAAGAGATTGCACAGATGGACTACTATCTGCAATGCTAGAGTATCTACTTCGATGAGAGAAGAGCACCTTCAAAGTATTTACATTTCTCTAGTGAAATCATTGAAACTTGCTAAAAGTTGTGAGTTTTTGTTTGTGTAAGACCTACTTCTCCCCATCTCATCTGGCAAAGTACAGGGGTGCTCCCCATCTGTTCCCCACTGTACTCAGCATGGAAACCTTGACCTGTTTTGTTTCTAAACTGGGCCAGTTCACCCCTCCTCAGGCAGCCTGGTGACTCCCTGATCCATGGGCTGATCATATTAATTCCACAATTTAGCCCAGTGCTTCTCAGAACTCAGAGCTTAAGAAATCCACCAGCCACAGCCTCCCGTGTAACAGGGTTTACAGGGTCTGTCCCCAGGTTCAGCTTTCTTTTTCTGTCAAATCAGGTGAAGCACAAAGACTCCGTGGGATGAAAAGGAAGCTTGCATTTCAGAGTTTTCTATTCTATGTTCTTTCTAAACACCTCAATGAACACTGTTGTTCTGCAAACTTTCCATGTTATTTTTTTTTCGTCTAAGAAAAAAGGTCCCTTAATAAGTAGGACTATTTACAATGTAATCAGTTGCATTGCCCAGGATAAAGAAGTACTTAACAGGGTTGGAATTAGGCCAGGCCCAAGTTTAATCAACAGACACCTACGGACATTCAAGAGAAATTAAGTTATTGCCACAAGCCTAAATATGTATAATGATAGTAATTGTATTTATTCAAAATTATTTTTTCAAATATATACAACCTCATTATTCACAAAGAATGGAAGGGCACTAATTAATTCTGATAATTGAGTTTTGCTTAGATACGTTTTTAATGGAAGAGATGCACATTTGAGGGGATATAACCTCATTTCAGATGATAGAGGTCGAGATAATCAAGTCTTGATGGCAACAGCTGATTAGAATGTGTTTCCCTGTCTACCATGTAGCATTTATTGCATTTATAAACCACTCCCTTCACAAAGTCTCAGGGCACACATCCAAAATGGAGATACATAAAGAAAGCTTAACCTCTGTTCTATACAAATACACACACACACACACACACACACACATTTTATGCCACTTGGGCAAAGCTGGTATCAGCAAGCTCTGATTTTCATCTAGGGATTGTCCTTGGGTAATACCTTGCCTAGAGAACTGAGCTAAATTATACATACTTTTCAATTCCAAAGTTCATCTCTCTAACAGAATACAACCCGGATTATATAAGGTTTGAGAGACTTAAATCAATACCTTCAGCTGCACTCAGAAGGGGTGAGGATACAGGGAAGGATATAATGTACTCAGTGAATACTTTGTAAGGACACCCTTAACCAAAAAGAAAGATGGCTAAATGCTAACTGGGTAATGGTATTCAATTAATATTTGTAAACATTCTGAAAACCCCTTGGAAATGTGCTGGGCCATAGCAAGTTGTCAGTGACAAATAAATGGGCCATCACTGACTGTGATAAATAGCAGCTGATAATGAAGATGTTCCAGGCAAAGATAAATAGAGTGAAAGCTCACTGCTTCAGGCTAATTAGGGGATACCCCTTCTACATAAATGAAAAACCTAAATTATAGGGGATTTTTTGTTTAGTTTTGCTTTGTAATTTAAGGAAGTGCCCGTTTGTTACTTTCAAGTATATTTGGTAGCTCACTTTAACCTCTAACAGAGGACTTCCAAGTAGTGGCTCAGCCTGGGCCTGTTTTAATGAATAGATAAGATTCATTTGTAATCAAAAGCACCATTTCAACATGCAAATAATTAATGTGCTGAAATTAAAAAAAAAAAACTATTTTCTTAAAGAGCTTTTAAAATGGCCCCTAGCTTTTTTAAAGCATTTTTTTAAAGGATTTCTGAGACCATGTAAATCTATTGTATTTCAAAAGCAGATGTCCAAAGTTAGAGCCCTTCTTAGGGTAGGACTAAAGTGCTCTGCTCCAAGGTCCTGATGTCTCAAGGATGGACTTCTTTCCTTTGTTTTGTGGCCTACCACTGATCTATGCCATACAGTTCTACCTATTTCTTTCACCTAGCTCTACTCCCAAGTTTCTATCTCAAAGTCATGTCTCTTCTGAGGGCACAACTTTCTGTTTTTCCAAACCCTGCAATAGTACAGACCAATCTCTATGTAGTCATCCTACTTCGAGCACAAAACTACTCATGGATTTTGACTGTCCTCTCAGGTACCTCCCTCAGCTTTGCCTCAGACTGTCCCTAACATCCTCTGTACCACAACTGGCCATGCACTGTTCCCTGACAGCTGAAATAATTCCTTATTATGATTCTATCTGAAATAATGTGATTGATTTTACTGGGCCTCTATAGCAGGGCTACTTGAATAAAGTGAAAGCAGTAGAGAGGTTAGAAACATAATTTTAGTCAGGGCTCTGAAATTTATTATTTAGGGCATCATTTTTATGACAATTGTAACCCTACCATATACATTTTAATAAACAAAACATCTGTGCAGAACTTGCATAGGTCTGCTACCATTTGTACAAAAACACAAACCATTTTCTCCTCTTCTTGATACATCTCCTACACCTACAGCTGACTTAATTGCCTTTGTGTCTTTCTGAAGCCACTAGGCCCTAATATTCCTTTTATGTGTAGTAAAGATGAAAAATGATTCTCTGTCAGTAACCTTCCTCCTCCTCAATGACTATTAGAACAGACTCAAAAGTCTTAGAGTATTTCCAACAACTACATGTCTTCATTATGACAAAAAATATACAACCAGAGTAAGGAACTCAAATGGCTCCTTTTTAAAAAAATATTGATCATTTTCAATCGAACTTTTACTGTAAAGGAGTAAAGTTTCGTGCAGGTGGTTCCACAAACTTTGAATAGCATTTAGCTTTTTGATGCTTAGTCATAAGAGTCACTAGCTTCCACAAAGCTGGTGAGGACACCCAGATTTCTGAGAACTTCCCTCTGTGAGAGGAAGACCAAACCAGGAAAAGTAAAGAAAAGAATTAGCATGTGGGGCTTTAACTATAGCATTCCTCGTATGAGATTAATATTATAATCAATCAGGAAATCTAGGCAGAGAAGAGCTAGTAATTAGGGGGTTACTGCAGGGGTGACAAGAATACAATTGCTAAGAAAACTTGAATGTCTATTTCATAATAACTGTCATCCAATATCAAAAGAAATACACACCTATAGGAAAACCAGATTCATGGAGTAGGATGAGAAAATTCATTTTATATACACATATGTATCTACTTTTGAAATAGAATAGTCTTACATAGGCTCAGAAGTCTTTTCTAAATTAATGGTGTAATAAAAAGAGACAGGGGCCATTTTAAAAACTATTTTAGGCAAGTGTTTTTTAAATATAATATTATAAAATGTGTGTATATATGTGTATATACGTGTACATATATATGTACACACATATACATATAAATATAAGCACATATAAATATATAGAAATATACATATGGTGTGTGTGTATATATATATATACGGGGTGTGTGTATATATATATATGGCACTATATATTTATGGTACTATATGTGTATGTGTGTATGTATGTGTATATATATGTATATATGTATGTGTATGTGTGTATACACACACATATCTAAATAATATTTTTATCCCACTCCATGAACTACATTTTCCTATAGCTGGGTATTTTATATATATATATTTATATTTATTTATGTGTGTATATATATATTTATATGTACTTATATTTATATGTATGTATATATAGGGACAAGGGGTCCTTTCTTGGGCTGAACTA
>JAQQSW010015489.1:0-11878 GCA_028646575.1 Pseudocheirus occidentalis | reverse complement strand
TTTTTTTTATGGTTCTTTTCAGTCATATTTGAAGTTAAATTTTCTATTCAGCTCTGTTCTTTTCATCAAGAATGCGTGAAAGTCCTCTATCTCACTGAATATCCATTTTTCCTCTGAAGGATGGCAGGTGATTCTTGGATGTAATACTAGCTCCTTTGCCCTCTGGAATATTGTATTTGAAACCATCAAATCCTCTAATGTAGAAGCTGCTAAATCTTGTGTTATCCTGACTGTGGCTCCAGTATACTTGAATTGTTTCTTTCTGTCTGCTTTATTGCAATATTCTCTCCTTGATCTAGGAACTCTGGAATTTGGCTACAATATTCTTGGGATTTACTTGGGGATCTCTTTCAGGAGGTGATTGATGGATTCTTTAGATTTCTATTTTGCCCTCTGGTTCTAGAATGTAACAGCAGTTATCCTTGATGATTTCTTGAAACATGATGTCTAGGCTCTTTTTTTGATTGCAGCTTTAAGGTAGTCCAATACATTTAAAATTATCTATCTAGATCTCTTTTATAGGTCAGTTGTCTTTCCAAGAAGATATTTCACATTGTCTTCTATTTTTTCATTCTTTTGGTTTTGTTTGATTGTTTCTTGATTTCTCATAAAGTCATTACCTTCCATTTGCTCCATTTTAATTTTTAAGAAATTATTTTCTTTAGTAAGCTTTTGGACTTCTTTTCCATTTGACCAATTCTGCTTTCTAAGGCATTCTTCTCCTCATTCACTTTTTGGACCTTTTTATAACATTTGTCCTAGTGTGTTGTATTAAAGTGTTACTTTTTTTGTGCCTCCTTTACCAAGCCATTGACTTGTTTTTCATGATTTCTTGCATCACTCTCATTCCTTTTCCCCAATTTTTCCTCTACTTCTCTGATTTTCAAAATCTTTTTTGAGCACTTCCATGATCTGAGATCAATTCATATTTTGTCTTGGAAGTTTCAGATGTAGGAGCTTTGACTTTATGTCACACACAAAGTAGTGCTTTCATCTTCCTTATTACCATAGTAACTTTCTATAGTCAAGAGTTTGTTTTTTCCTCAGTATTTGCTAATTTTCCCATCCTATTACTTGACTTTTACTCTTTGTTTAAGTAGGGCTCTGCTTCCAGAGTGGAGAGTGCACTGTCCCAAGCTTTAGGGGTTTTGCGGAGATGTTTTCAGAAATACTACTATGGACCTATAAGTTTTCATTTATTCCAAGGTGGCATGATCTAAGGAGAGGTGTTTACTACTATCCTGGCCTGTGCTCTGGTCTATGATTTACTACAAGCACTCTTTTCTTTCCTGGAACTCTGAGGAGGGTTTCCCTCTCCATTGTGGTGCTGGGCTAGTTCTCCTCCTTGCCCTGGAACTGTCTGCCAGCACCGTGACACAGATCTGAGTATAGGCAAAACAACAGAATCTTGCCTCAGTTCTACCAAAAAGACACTTTAATCTCCTTTGGATGTTTTTTTTTCAAACCCCTTACCATCTGTGGGCTGAGAGATTCAGAAGCAGCTGTCAGTGCTGATTCAGTCATTACCAAGGCCTGCTTCAGGTTTCCCACAGCTCAGGCTGTTCTGGTGTGGTCTGCACTGGATTGCACTCTACTCTCACATGGGTGTGATAGACCTGTCCTGCTGACCATCTAAGTTGTCTTTGGTGTCTGTGGGCTGAGAGGTCTAGAAACCACAACTGATGCCAGTGATTCAGTCACCCTGAGGCCTGCTCTGGGGTTGCTGAGGCCCATCTTCTCTAGCCAGCTCAAGTTAAACTGCACTCTTCTCTCACTCTAGTGCAACACACCCCTCCTGCTGACCTTCCAGGTTGCCTTGGGATGGAAATTTGTTTCACTTTGTCTTTTTGTGGGTGGTTCTGCTCTAAAATTTGTTTAGAGTAATTTTTAAAGGTACTTTTAAGGCTTTGGGAGAGACCTCAGGTGAGTCCCTGCCTTCACTATCCCATCTTGGCCCTACCTCCCATTTGTTCTTATTAACAAAAAGTTCAGAAGGTTTAGATTAAGTCCCAGATCTCAGTTTCCTTATAGGTAAAATAAAGATATTAGACTGACTGCTCTCTGATCCTTCCTTGCTCTGCTGTATATGTGTGTTTAAATTACTATAATGTGTCTTAAAGAGAAACTAGTGGTAGGGACATCAACCAGTTTTTCAAGGAAGTTAATAGTTTCCAGGGAGAGATGGGATAGTCAATAAAAATTAAATTTGACTAGAATGTGATTTTAACACAATCAATAATGTGTACCAACAGCAAACAAATGGTCATCAGCAATCTCTATAAAAACTTTCAAGGATCATTTACTTTTGTTAAAGAGCAATATAAATATTGACCTACTATCCTAATTGACCAGGTTTGTTTTCATGTATTAAATTTATATTTTATATATAGAATATCAGTTAATCCATAAAACCATCTAATCTAACTACCTCATTTTACAATGGGGAACCTAAGAACTAAAGATAAGAATTACTTGCCCAAAGTTAAATATCTTTAGTTCACAGTTAATTTTGCTACAGCTTCAGTTACCAATGGTCTTTTTGGTATCCTTCCACTGGTAAAAATCATAAGCCATCCACATGCTTCCTCATCCTGTGTTAGTCCATGTTTTTCCATAAATCCTCCATAGATGGTCCACACTATATAGTGAAGGCCTTCTCTAGATTATACCTACACACACACACACACATACATGTCTGTGTGTCTTTGTGTCTGTCTGTGTCTGTGTGTATATATATGAATATAGATGGACAGACAGACAGACAGACAGACAGATAGATAGATAGATAGATAGATAGAGATATACCAAAGTGGATAATGATGCTATGGAAATTAAAGTCTCAATGAAGAGGTACCCAAAGAGGGTTAAGGTTGCCTGAGACCCCAAAATACCAACATGCCAGGTCCTGCAGAAAGAATTCCACTCACGTCTTCTCAGCCAAGGAAAAAGTAAAGTTTATTGAAAGATATGGGGTAGACTCTTACAGAGTAAGTCTCTGCTAAGCTATTCTATGGTGCTCTCACACAGAGTAAGTCTGCACTAAGCTATCCCAAGGCATTCTCACACAGATGGAGGGAAGATGGGGTCTTATATACAGAGGAATCTAGGATTGGTTCAGAGGAGGAGCCTGGGGAGGGTCTTCAGGTCAAGTTAATGAGGTCAATGCAAGAGTAGATTGATATTTTGATAGGCTCAAGGGTGGGAAGCAGATGGAACAAAAGGGGGCTAAAGACTTGGGCAGAGACACAACTTAAGGCTCATAACCTCAGGCAAATACCTTCCTTGGGAAGGTTTACTCTCCCAGAGCCTGTACCTCAAAGAATCAAGGAGAGCTCAAAAAAGGGTGGGGGGGGAGGAGGGAGTCCCAGAGCCTACACCTCATCATCAAGACAGCACTACCCAGAACTCATAATTTGCTGATGTCTTTTGAACTTGACTTTCTGAAACTGATTTTGGAAAATTCTTTGAAGAAGCTGAAGAGTTTCTTCTCTATCAGCCATAGAGGTAGGCAGAATTGAGTGGTGCATATGATGTCTTGATACTCCCATCCACCCTATTTCTAAGACTTTGGTGGGCTGTTATTCCTAGATAGAGAAATAAGAATTGTCTCCATCTTCTGCCATGCTGATAGACAGGGTTGAGAAGTACAACATGAAGTCTCTTACTCTACTCTACCTCCCAGGACCATGAGTGGATTAAAGAGAGACTTCTAGTTACTCAAAATCTTGAAAGCATAGCCTTTTTGTCAAGTGCTAGGTAACTTCATCTCCACCTTGTCCCAAGAAGTCCATTACTGAGATAATTTTATCATTCTGTAACATCTCATCAGCCTTGGTACTCTACCTCAGCACTCCCCTCTGTCTCTCTGATTGAAGGGTTGGAGCATAAACAACAAACCTCCAATTAAGGAGAGAACTTAGCTCAGACATTTCATTTCTCACTTGGCTCCCTACCTTGAAACTTCTCTGACTGACTTTTCCACTCTCCCATCAGGCATTTTTCTTCCCCCTACTTTTCTTCTTCCTTTTGTATTTTGTCTTCTCCCATTAGATTACAAGCTTCTTGAATGGAGGAACTGTCTCTCTTTTTGTTTTTTTAATATCTGTATCCCCATCACTTAGTAGTTCCTGGCACATGGTAGGTGCCTAATAAATGTTTATTGATTAAATAAAATAAATTCTAATCTTAAACCCTTATTTCTTGCTTTATCACCAGGAAGTATTTTATAGTAGCTCTCCAGTTTAAATGAATGGGTACCATAGGAATCCCTCCTCTAAGCTTTTGCTATTTGATCTCTACAAAGATAATTTCCAGAAAGTACAATGCAAGCAATGTAATCTTAAAAGCTTGTGCTGAAAATAGACATTCGGTCCATTAGTCAGAGTACTTTTCACATATCAAATCAGAAGGTGAATAAAGCATGATGGACTTAAGTACATGATAGAAGAGTTTCTGGAGTCAAAGGGGATCTGTTTCCTCCTTTCAGTTAGATAAGTCTCAAAGTGACAAAGCAAAGTGAATCCTTATGGTCACTTATTTGCATTGACAGGAAGTCTAAGTTTTGTTTATCCCAAGAAAAAGAAACTTTTCACTTATTCATATCCTTTTCTTTTCTTTTTTATTTGAAATGATTTCTGGGAAAGGGAGAATATATAATAATGCCATGGAAATTTAGAGGAGGGAGGGTGGCATAACCCTCCTGCTGCTGACAAGTCATTTTAAAAACATGAATATAAATATTTTATATGTAGCACATGTTAAATGTAAATATAATACTCATAAGCCATAAGAAAATGTAATACAAGCCACCTGTCATGAATATTCAAAAGGGAAATAAACAAAATCTGTAGATGCCTTCCATTTTTCCCCCCCCTAAGGAAAGTTAGGGGACATTTGCTCCAGATAATGAATAGAGTTTTAGGTCTGGGTACCAGATTTAATATTCAACTTGAGACATGTGTTTGGCAGGGTCCTTCTTTAGAAACCTGACCTAGCTCTTTTAAATCCTTTATCTTTGCTCCAGCAGTAGCCTGAATATTTCTTCCAGGGTGGCTGCTACATCAAAGTAATAACCTGAGCTAAAACAGTTCATCTGGAATTTCTACAGTGCTAAAGATTTCAAAGCACCTCAGGGGAAATCATGGTCAGAAAGAAAGCCCAAGTTGAAGTGATCTTTAGAGTTATGCTTTCCAAAGCCATAGATGAAGAAGCAAGGACCGGTCCCCAAAGGACTAGAATTTAGAGGGTATTGACAATACTTTTTTTTTTTTAGCATATAGAAACAAAAGCAAGATCTTAGAACCTAGTTAGTAAGAACAGTTAGTTAAGATAGGAAGCTACCAAATGATCCACTTCCTTCCCTCTACTCCCTGCCCAGGGGCCCAGGTAAGCTCCTCCCTCCCTCCAAAGAACCCTTCCCAAGAGTGGACTCACATTCCCTAGGGGTGCCTTCCCCTAAAGGAGGCTCTGATGTATTCCCACCTCATTCTCTCAAGCACATTCCTAATGCAGAGCTTGCAGAGGCAACTTGCACCATTGAAAAGTCCACATCCAAGTGTAGTAGCATCAGAAAGACCCTTCCGGAAAAAAAAAGAAAGCCAAAAATCCAGCCAGGCACAGAGCTTACTAAATCTTTAAATCTCATGGGACTTGTTTGGCAGTATTTGAATCTAGGGCAAACAACTTGCTGTAGCTGTAATGACTCATCTCAGCACTTATTTAATTTGAGTCTATTCTCTGTCTTTATGATTAAGAATAAAAACACAATTGCATTACTCTTCAACTTGGGATTGTTTTCCATAAGATACTGTGCCAACATGAGATTGTCAGACAGTTATATTGGATGCTGACATATGCAGGCTCCCATATGACAGGGGAATAGTTTAGATAATGGCTTTAAATTTTTCACAAATACAGCAATAAGATATTAAAAATTCTATAGTCACAGTGCTCTTTACCATACATACACTATTCTTTTTTATGGAATTTTTTCTTTTGAGAATATACAGTTAAGAGTTCTCCCTAGAATATTATTTGTAATTTATATACTACTAAAATGTTTACTTTTATTTATACTAGTAGCCAGGGAGCCATGGTAACCTGGGGAAGTATGAAAGCGACAAACAATTTTCTTTTCAGGAGATAAGGATGTGCTGGAGAAAAATTCTTGGGCTGTGTTCCATTTCTCTATCTCCTAAAGTAATGAATTAGTCACCCAGAAGAGTGTAAATATTCTCAGGAGCTGGCTACTCACAAATTGTCAGGCTTGGTGCTCATATATTTGCCATTAGCAGTTACCATGGGGTAACTTCCTCTTGTTACCTATACTGCCTAGGATGAAAGTCAACTTGGTGTAGTGGAGGAGGCACTGGACATGGAGTCAGAAAGACTGGAGTTTGAGTCCAGCTTCAGACACAAGAGTTATGCAAGCCTTTAACTACTTAGGTCCTTCACCTGTAAAAAATGAACAGACTGGACTTTGATCTTTGAGGTCAAACTTGTACCTTCTAATTTTCAGTGGGAACATTTACACCTCAGAAATCAAAAATGATACAAATCAGGACTTGATTTATTGTTTTGTTTGTCTAGATTTAAGAAAGTGACAAACAAAGCATTAATTCATATTAAAATTAAGAGTATATCTTGTATACTTTTTTTTTTCCTGGAAACCCAGTTAAACATTTACCAACCGACTATTGCTTCCAGGTCTAAATCCTATGATGTCTTCTTCCTTCTTAATATGCTTTCTGAAAAAGCATGGTAAAGGAGCAATTAAAGATATCTGAATCTGTGGTATTTCGACATGACACTTGGAGTCTTTTATAATTATTGTAGCCAGATTAAAGACAGACAATATCTTGATAATCACTCAGGTATTTCTTTCTGACTCTTGGTTCTCTACTAGGTGCCTTGAGTATAACAAAGGAATTTCTAGACTGTTTAAAGGGCAGGAAGGCACCTCTTCTCCTTTTGTTTTATGAATGGGGCAAAATCTTTGCACCGCAGCTTTCAAAGATTTCCTACGTGCGTGGACCAGGCTGAAATCAACAAATACACAAAGGGCTCTGCAAAAATGTCCCTAAACCAACACACAAGTATCGTACTCTCATCACACAAATAACTTATTTCAGCAAGGCTTACTGCTTAATACAGCATCTGTGAGGTTTTTGCAACAAATCAACTTTCCCAACAAAGGATTTATCCTGTCTCAGTAAAAAAAAAAAAGAGAGAAAAAAAAAAGAAAAGAAAAATCCTGACAGCCCAGACCCCTGGGTTATGGCCCTCTAAGTGACAATTCATTTTCCCCCACTTACTTGGTTTTAGAACCATAAAATCATGAACCTAGAACTGAAATGGATCTCAGAGGCTATTAAATCTAACTCCCATTTTATAGATAAGTAAACTGAGGCCCAAGGAGGTTAGGTGATTTTCCCAGGGTCACACAGATAGTGTCTGAGACAGGATTCATGTTCAGGTTTTTATGCCGAGCCACTGAAGCACCTAGCTGGCTCATGGTGTTCTTTTATAAAATGTTCTTTTATTTTTAATGCATTATTCATGTTGATCAGTCTTTTTTTATATCATACTCATTTTCATATATACCCCCTATCTAGTGAGTCCTCATTTCATAACAAAGAAAAACAGATGAACAAAACCAAATGACAAAGGGATTGTATCTAATACTGAATATACCATTCCATACCCACAATCTCCACCTTTCTCCTGTTTAGATTGAAAACTGGTCATTTAAATTACTTAACATTTTACTTTCTTTTAGTAGCTTTTTTTAGTTATTTTATTTAGTGTTTATTTGTTTGTTTTTTACATTACTGTAGTCTTTTTGTATATCTTTTTCCTGGTTCTGCTTCTAGTCCTTTTCACATGAGATGTTCACTTGGATTGTAGTTGCTGGTACAGTCCAAATGGTGGCATAATCTTCCTCTGGAAGCAATAAAGCAACTATAGTCTTTTAAAGAGAGCAGTGGTGTCAGTACTTATAGGAGCTAAGATAGCTTTTCAGTGTCCCACAAGGTGGGTAGATTACTGCCTTTCAAGCAGAGGTCATGAACACAATGAAATATGTGCTAGGGCTGAATGAATCTGTACAAAAAAAGCCACACCTGGATGCACCCTTCATTATACTGTATAACAAAAGAACGGTGATACAGACCACAACTTCATATTAGAAGAAGAAAAATGGCCTTAGCCTCATTTGTTTTATTTCATCTCTTAGACCATCACTTCATTTACTTGTCCCCAACTTTGGAGCAGGGGCACATCTGGCAATTTCACAGCCTGTGGGAAGCTAATTAATAATTCAGATAAAGCTAATGCTTCTCTTTGACAAGGATTCTGTAGATCAATTTAAGTTGAATGTGACCAGTTATGTTAGAATAATGAAGCCTTTCTTATTATAAAAGATATTGTAGAAGTAGGTTCAACCCTAGTATGGTTGTACAACCTGAATGCAATTAGTGTGAGTCAATTAATCTTTTCTATAGTTTCTTTGAAAAAAAAGATGTTTTCAAATGTCTTACCTATTTTGTGAAAAATGAGGATTTATTCATAACCCCATGCCCCATTGACTATGCGAAGGCTATCCCCTCGATCATACCAAACTAAATCTAAAATGTCATAGTTATCTAACTCACTAAGGTAAATGCTTTGAACTTTTCAAGATGCTTTTACATCTATTACCTTATCCAAGCTTTATAACAGCATTATTGAAAGGCAGCATGTTTAGAAGACAGAGGGCTAGTGTGAAGAGTTAGGAAAATGTAGGTTAAGATCCAGATTCTGACACACATTCTGGCAGACTTAATGAGGCTTAAATTTTTCTACACACTCTGTTTTGGGGATTAATGTTTTACATATATAAAGACCACATGCTCTATTAATGTGACTTTTTTTTTTTGCTTTCCTTCTTCTAATATTGCTGTTCAAATGTCCTTTATTACCAATTATTTTTTTCTCTTTGTTTCTTTGGAGAGACTTGCCACTAAATTCATTTTTCTCCCTCTTTTGTTAATTATTTCTGCTATATAAGCCATGAATTCTGCTTTCATGATTCTTATTTGTCTCTTGAGCTGTTCAGGAGCATCCTATTGTGGTCCCATGATCTCTTGGGAAAACAAAGTGTAAATTCATTTTCCTTTGCCTTGAAATAATTATTCAGAGATGCTTGGACTGATTTAGATGCTTTGGAGACCATCTTCCTTTCTGTTCTTTCTTGTCAGTTGATTTGCCTGCACTCAAGGTTTTTACCTGATTTATCTTCCTTCTGAAATCTTTGGTAACTTTAGTATCTTTTCTTTATGTTATCTTATCACTTGCTTTCTGACCCTTCCCCTTTTGATGAAGGATCCCCTGAGGGTCAAAGTTAAATCTGTTTCGTCCTCTTTTGGTACCAGGTAACTCACTTTTCATCAACCTCGATCCCTGCCCCAAGTGGGGTCAGATTTGGCCCCAGGTTGATGTCAGACCCTTTTCCTTCAAGATGGTTGGAATCCCACATGCACCTTGGTGTCCTATTTTAATTTCTTCAGTACAATAAAGGAGCAGTCTTACAGCACAACATACGTGCTGCCACTCCAAGTCAAACATGTTACCACTTTCCTAGACCTCTCCCTGCTCCTGCACAGGATGGGTTGCAGAGTTAAATTCTATTTTTTGCTGCCACAAAATGGTATGGTGAGGCCATGGGTAAGGTGATATGCTGGCAGAGACTATAGCAGCAACAAAGGAATTGTTAAATGGAACATATTCTGAACCCTTGGCAGAGCTTTAGGGATAGTAGGGAGTGGGATTCTGCTGAATGTGTGAGGATTAGGGATTAGTTTTCTTTGATATTCACTCATCAGGTTTTATCTCAATGGGGATCTTAGTTTCTTAAAATATGGAGACAGCAGCAACTCCTGTACTTCTTCTGCACAATTCTTTTTTGTTTGTTTGTTTGTTTTTTCTTTTGGGGGAGAGGGAAAGCAGGACAATTGGGGTTAAGTGACTTGCCCAAGGTCACACAGCTAGGATAGTGAGTGTAATGTGTCTGAGGCCAGATTTGAACTTCCATCCTCCTGATTCCAGGGCCAGTGCTCTAGTCACTGCACCACCTAGCTGCCCCTCTTGGGCATAATTCTAACTTTAGAGAGTTTTAAAAGATAGTAAGGATCAGAAAAAACGTCTAGTTCTCCATCTTGTAGGTCATGTGATCATCTTTCTTTATTGCTAAGCATCAAAATGTACAATTGCACCAGACTTTTGATACAGAGTTGCTTCTGTTTCATTGGTTTTAGTGTCAGGCTCAGATAAGATCATATAATCTAAAGTGCTTTGAAAACCTAAAAAGAAGTCAAGTCACAAGTACCTCCTATGTATGGTGTAATTACAAATGCTAAACATTATTATTCTTGTTCTTTAAAATCATAATGAAGAAAAAGATTAGACTTCAAATTAAGTATCAGATAAAGACGATTTTTTTAGGAGTCAGCACATAGCAGGAACTAGATATAACCAGTGAACAAACTGTGCCCTACATAATATCCATGTACTTACAAGCAATCGGGAGGATGACACCCATCAAGCTGGGTAGGACACCCAGTGATCAATTATGGCGAGTCCAAAGACAAGAGTTACACAGGAAGGATAGTCATAGATAACTAGCAGTAGTAGTATCCAAGGGCATTACCATAATGATAAGAGCCCAAATCCTCCTAAATATTAAAATGTGAAAGATAGAATAAATATTATCCCCATCACATCTTAGAAAGCAATCTGAATTCAGAATCAGAAGACTTGGGTTTGAATCACAACTCTGCTATCTTGGGGAAATGACTACATCTCTCTGACTCTCTGACTCCTACTATAGTAGTCTCCTCTGCTATAATATTAAAGGGTTGGACTACACAACCTCTAAAGATCTTTCTAGAGCTGTATCTTATGAATTGAAACTGAAACATGCAGAGCAAAAGTGACTTGCCAAAGGTAATGTGAGTGGTTAGTGGCAAAGCCAAGATTAGAATATGGATTTCCTGAATATTTTGCACTCTTTTTTTTCCACATTGCCTCATGATGTAATTCACAATTATGATCATAATACCATATAATCTATATCTTATGGCTCATGTTGAGAATTTTCCCTATAATTTTCAAGATGAGCTCTAAATAGAAAAGTAAATAGACCATTAAAAACATGATTCCAAAACTTAGATGGATCTACTTGCAAAAAGGCAGGTTTCCACATATGGGCTATAATACTCATAAAACTAATTGTCCTATGTATAAGTCTTGTAACTCAAATAGTCATCATTTGTGCATTATTTAAAAAAAAACACTTGTTTCAATCATCTTATCTGACATTAGAGATGATTTAATGCCCATTTGGATGAAAGTTCTCTGTAATGTCACTAGAACAGCCTCCCCCAGAGATTAAGACTTAAGAGAATGGAATTTAGGAAATACATGAGGTTTTTACCTGGATAGATTTATGCAAATCCTCATTGTTATTAAATAAAGAAGATATGTGTTTGAGAATGAAAGTCATCAGAAAAAGAGAGCAGGGGATATAGGAAAGTAGAACCCAATTTAATTGTTACAACTAAGCAAAATCTCTCTATTCTCATTCTTGGGCCTTTTAAAGAGAAGACTGGAGTGCACAGATTCATAAGAGACCAAGTGTCCTTTAAAAAAAATCTTATTTTATTGATATCTGTGGTTTTTTAAATAGTCTTAATTTCCAAATATATCGTTCCCCTTGCCCTAACCCAAAGTTTTTATGAACTTTCCCTTTTTAAAAAAAAATTTAAGAGTAAAGAAAAGCATTTCATCAAAACCAATCAAAATGTCAGTCATGTCTGATGATATACAGTAAATGACTCTTACA
>JAQQSW010015488.1:0-11878 GCA_028646575.1 Pseudocheirus occidentalis | reverse complement strand
AGCCCAGTGGAGGCCACTGCTGCTTTCAGCCATTCCTGCTGCTACAGCTGCCTCCCACTTCTTCCTTGCCCTGGGAGCAGTTGGGCCGGACCCACTCTTCTCCTCCCGAATTAGCAAAATCCACTGACCTTTCTCTTAGCCTTTTTTTCCTTCTGGCCTGATAAATGTGGTAACTGTATCTCCAGTGCAGCTGATCTGCTCTCCTATAGATGCGGCTCCCCGCCCAATGCCATGGAGCCTGACCTGGCCGGGGTTTCGGTCCCGGCTCCCAGACTGCTGAGAAGAGCCCCACCTGCTGAGCTGCCTGTAGCAACAGATGTGCTTTCTGTCTTTCGGAGAGTTTTGGAGCTTGAAAATCTGTTTAGAGTCCCATTTTATGAGTTTTTAGTGTGTTTGTGTGGGAGTTGCGGTGCTTTGCTGCTTCTACGCCGCCATCTTGGCTCTGCCCCTCTATCTGTGTTTTCTTAACCATTAACGTGCCATAACATAGTATATGTCTAAAAATTTTCAGATAAAAAAGTCCCATTACTCAAGATTGTGTCTCAGTTAAAGGTCTCATCATTAATAGCTCTAAAGTCAGTGCCGTCTGGCTTTGTTGACACAGGAAAACGTATTCTCTGAGTTTACTCAGACAACAAAGATGCTTTTGTGCAGCTGTTTTCAGCAATATTTCCAGGTATCTGTAAATTTGCAGTTCTTCCGTGATTTTATGATGAAAGAAGTGTTTACTCCTCTCCTGGTCTGTGTGCTTTGGTCTGTGAGTGATCACAAGCACTCTTTTCTGACTTGGAAATATGAGAAGATTCCATCTCTACCATTTCCATAAGCTCCTCCATGCCAGCTCTCCTCCTCACCCCAGGACTTCTACCCAGGGATGTAGCCTAGATCCAAGTAGGAACTAAAGAAGAATATCCTTCCCCAGTGCCACTAGAGAGATCCCAGCAATGTACCTGTGATCAGCTGTTGGATCCCTTACCCTGCCCTACCTTCTTTGGACTCAGAGTCACTACTGCTGATGCCACCACAAATATCGTTTGGTAGGGATCAGTGCCCAAACTTGCTCCTCTTTCACCCAGGTCTGAGAGACCCTTTATCCTAACCTTCTAAGTTGTCTTTGAAATTTGTGGGTTGAGAAGTCAAGAAACCACCATAGTTGCCAGTGATTCAGTCCCATGTGGCCTCTGGCACATCTATGCTGTCATGTCCCACACTGGACTGCACTATTCTCTCAGACTCATGCAACAGACCTTTTCCTGTCGACATTTCATGTTGGCTTGGGCTGGAAATCTATTTCACTGTCATTTTGTGATTTCTGCTGCTCTATAATTTGTTTAGAGTAATTTTTTACATGTATTTGGAGGGGCTTGTGGTAGAGGTTAAGTAAATCCCTGCTTTTACTCCACCATCTTGATTCTATCCACCTCCTCCATTTTCCTCATTTGTAAAATGAGAATAATTTACTTGCAACATTTCCTTTAAAGAGTTGTAAGAATTGAGTGATATAATACATGCAAAGTACTTAGTAAACCTTAATGTATTATATTAATGAATAAATTATAATTTTTTATCAGTATGGGAATTCAAGGTAACAATCTATGTATGTCTTAGTAGGTTATTGTCTAAATCACAGTAATTTCAGTGTCTACAAGAGGACATATAGCTATTAAATATCAGTGGCAGGATTTGAAACTGGATCTTCTTGATTTTGAAACCTAATATTTATGTCATATCATAGCCCTTCATACGCTTGAATATAGCCATCCTGTACTTCTCTCAGTCTTCTCTTGGCTAACATCCCCAGAATCTTCAGTTGACTTTGTACAGCATTTCAGGGCCTGTCACCATTCTAGTCTTCCTTTTCCCCTTCCATTTTGATTGTAATGTAGAATGCATCAAGGACAATGTTATGAAATTAAAAAAAAAACAATAATGTAATTCACATAGCACTTTAAGGTTTGTAAATTACTTCATAAATACATCTCATTTTATTTTCATGACAACTCTGGGTGCAAGGTGCTATTTTTATCCCACATCCAAAAGAAGAAACTGATACAGTCAGAGATTGAGTTTCTTATACAGGGTTACACAGCTAGTCAACATTGGAGGCTAAATTTGAATACACATTTTCCTGACTCTAAGTCTGGTGTTCTATCTATTGCTCCACTTAGTTGTCCCTGGAAAGAAACACTGGAGACAGATTAAGAATGGCTTTAATCATGAGGTTAAAGCATTTCTATTTTATCCTAGAAGCAATAGGGATCCTCTGTAGATTTTTGAGGGAGACAGCTGTGAAGTTTTGCTGAGGCATTTGGAGACTGGGGAAGGGGAAGCTAATTAGACCTTTGTGGATATGCTGAATTCAAGAAACTTGAGAAAACTTGCATAAACTGATGTAAATGGATATAAGCAGAACTAGGAGAAGAATTCATGGCACAATGACTATATTTTAAAAACCCCAACAATTTTGAAAGACTTAAGAACTCCATTCAATGCAACAGCCAAACATGATTCCAGAGTTGATGAAGATAATATGGCATGGAAATGTATAATTCATAGTTGACCATATGAGATAAGGATTTAGAAAACATATTAGAATTAGAGGGAGGTAGAGAGAGGGAGAAAGACAGACAGACAGACAGACAGAGGGAGGGAGAGACAGAGAGAGGAAGAGAGACAGAGACAGAGAGAGACAGAGGAGAATAAAAGAAAGAGAAGAAAACAAAGAGAAAGACAGGATAGAAACTTTGGAAACATCCACAATCACAGGGTAAGAAATAGGGGTACAGGCATAGAAAATTTAAATGTAGAGGTAGGTAGCAATAGAATCAGTATTTTGCTAGAAATTCATACTATCTACTACTATCTTGAACAGTTAGGTGGCATAGTGGAGAGAGTACTTGACTTGGAATCAGGAATTTTGATCTTCATGAGTTCAAATCCAGACTCAGGCACTCACTAGCTGTGCAACCCTGGCAAATCAATTAATCCTGTTTGCTACAATTCCTCATCTATAAAATGAGCTTGAGAAAGAAATGGAAAACCACTCCAGTATCTTTGCCCAGAAAACTCTAAAATGAGGTCACAAGGAGTTGGACAGGACTGAAATGACCTAACAACAATAAATGAATCTTTGCTTTCCAAAAAAAAGATAAATTGTTTTGAGGATCTTTCTGCAATGCTTACTGTGCAGAAACAATTCTGTATAAATTTATGGAGGTTTGCAAAGGCCACATAAGGTAGCTGGGTAAAATTTAGGAAACCAGGCTTTTAGTCCTGGTCCTACCACTTAGTGTAGATATAGGAAAGTTTAATTTTTATAGTCTTTGAGACTGTTTTTCCATTTCCATTTAATTCATATAATGAAGTCTAAAAGATTTTGGGGATCTGAGTGAAGTCAAAATGCCCCAGACATACACAACCTTTTTTCTATTTGTTGAAAAGCAGCAGACAGTATAGTTTTGAAGGAATGAAAATCAGGAATTAGACTTGAATTTGCAAAGAGGACTTTTTAACCTTAAAAAGCTGACCTTACCCCAGCATACCTCAAAGCTCTACCTGTGGGTCCTCCAAACTTCTACCTTTATACTCAGTCACTTCCCTGGGATTATTTATCCCTTTTATGTAGATAATTCCCAGATCTATTCATCCAGCCTTAGTCTCTCTCCAGGGCTCCCACATTATGAACTTCCCTGTTGGCATTTCAAATTCTATATGTACAAAACTAAAGCTATTATTTTTCCTTCTAAAGACACCAGTCTCCTAAACTTCCTTATTTCTGTTGAGAGTATCATGGTCTTATCAAGACTCTCAAATGCAGTCATTCTCAGCTCTTCACTTTCCCTCACCTTTCATATCTTATCAATTGCCAGGTTTATTGATTCTACTGTAGGTATACATTTCACATCTTTTTTCTTATACACAGTCACTATCTTAGCTCAATTCCTCATTCCCTTATCACTGCACCATTGCAATAACCTGCACATCTGTCTCTTTTCTTCAAGACTCTCCTCCCTCCAAACCATTCTTCAGATACTTGTCAAAATTATCTTCCTAAAGTATCATATCACAAATCTGTTTAATATATTCCAGCAGTTCCTTATCACTTTTAGAATCAAATATAGTAACTTCTTACTTCCAACCTGGCTTTTCAGCCTTATTACACATCATTCCCATTTATATAACCTACAATCCACCCTGACTGACCATTTTGTCATTCCTCACACAAAATGTTCTGTCTCTTTACTGTGCCTTTGCATAGAGTGATTGCCATGCTTGGAATGCACTCCCTCTTCACCTCTGTCTCTTAGAATACCCAAACTTACTTTCCTTCCAAACTTACTTCAAATGCTACCTCTTTTATAAGACCTTTGATAATTTTGCAACTCTTGTTTCTTCTTTATCCTAACCCCTCCAAAAACCCTTCCTTGTAATCTTTTTGTACGTATTTTCCATTATTCATTTCTATACATATTGTCTCTTCTAATATGATGTAACCCCTTTTAGGACAAGGAATACTTTATTTTTCCCTTTATCTTTCTAGCATTTAGTATCCTGTTCAAATAACAGATTTTTGTGAAAAGCTTTTTTACCAGTTGACCTATTGATAGGTCAGATAGAAACTTGGAACAGAGATGTTTATCCTCCTGGCTGAAAGAAGTAAGTTAAACAAGTAGATTTAATTTTAGCCTGGAGTCATTCTACTAAGATATTGTTTCATGGCTCTTGATTGCATGAAGGTTCATAGTCTTAACTAAGACTAAAGAGCTTTCAGTGTACCCTCAGAAAGTAAAGACCTATAAATTTCTATACCCAAGGCAACAGGGGCAAAGAGGGTCATTCAGTTCCTTGAAGAAATGGAATCTAGAGGCTAGCTGTAGAATCAAGTGAGACAACAATAAGGCTAATGGAGGCTCTGGATAGACATTGAGAAGAAATCAATAACCTTATAATATTATGACTGTAAATTCCCTGGGTCACACACATTCCTATGAGTGTGCCTTGGCTACATGAGTTCTTGCCTTCTCGTTTATTTTCTCTAGCTATAAGAGTTTCTTATTTATTTGCCTTCCGTTTGAGTACCGTTATCCCATGAGTTTCTGACCCATGTTCACTGGTCATAGATGTTGCTTATCTGTCTCCTATCATATGGAATCGTATGTATTTCCTATATTTACCCCTCTTTCTCAGTTCATATCCCCTACGTAGGCCTACTTCTTTCTTTGATTACAAGTGCATTTGTGGGCAAGAAAATTGTACACAAGCTTAAACAGGGGCAATCTACTATGACTATTTTTATTACTAAATTATTTCATTAAATTTGCTTGGACCCATTTTTACTCTCCAGATGATTGATAGAAGTAAAGAAATTTGAGAAGGAAGGAGATTTGTGAGCTATCATCTTGAATAGATGTACCCACAAGGTACATCAAATGTGGGGTAAAATTTCTGAGGTGCCTATATGCAAACTAGGATACTCTTAAGTACTGCATATGTCTGACCCTGGTCAAGCCATAAAACGTCTTGGAACCTCAGCTTTCTTGGGATAATATTACCTGTTCTACTTAGCTGATAGGATTCTGAGGATCAAAGGAAATATGTGAAAATATTTTATAAATGGCAAAGCATCTAAAATGAAGATATTAAAATGAAGAAGACTACATTAAATGATATATAAAGCATTCTGCCCTTAAAATTCTGTGATTCTATGATATAAAAGTTCTTTGAATACCAACTTTCATGGCCTATAATGACATATACCATTTTCTGGGAAACTATATTCTATCATAACAACCATACAGACAGTCTATTAAAATACTACATCATCGATTCTCTGAGGCAGGTCTCAAGGAATCTGCAGTATATCCTGACCTACAGGATTCTTTAAGACTCGTTCATATGGGCTCCAACTCATCAATTCCCCCCATAGTAGATTGTGGAGAATAGTCAGTGGCATTGAAGAAATCAAAGGTAGCTCACTATTATTAAAAAAAAATCAAAACACATTCATTATGAACATAAAGTGTTTTAGGGACTTCAGAAAACCTAAATCAAGTGTCAATATTAGTCTATACTTGTTCTTTTATTACTTATCAGACTCTAAACCACTAGCAACACCTGATTAGTTTTCTTACTCATTTATTGGGCCTTTGTTGTATTGTATTTTTCTCAGGCCTGAAGTAAAGCTCATTTGCTTCCCAGAAGATTATCAGTCTCATTTATCTGATAGTGTATTTTTATGAAATACAAATGATTGGTGTTTTGAAGTGTCAAAGATTCCATTTGTCTCTACATATTCAAATTTTTGGACAGCAATTAAAAAAAATATAACCCTCACTACCAAATAATGTGTTTAATAACAATAGTTTAGATTTGATAACATTTTATGTTTATGAAACAGGTTTTCTCACAATGGCTTTGTGATACACATAATCCTAATAAAACATAAGTAACTCTGTGAGGTAGGTGCTATTGTTACACTCATTTTATAAATGAGAAGGCTGAGGCTCCTATAAAGTTTGATCTGCCCATAGTAACACAGTGAGTAATTGTTAAAGCCAGAATTCAAACCCAGGTCTCCTGCACCCAATCCTAGTTTTCTTTCCAGTACACCAAACCAATTATCATATGAAGGCATTGCCTTTGACCAAGGGGGGGGGAAGGTGTAACTAGATTTTATTTAATAGGAATTTATCTTCCCCCCTGTAATATCTGGGAATGATTATTCTACCCTCATATGAAGAATACAGCCTTTTTGATGTGATAGCAGGAAAAAAAGAAACTTGAATGAAAGAGAAAAAAAAAACTTTTCTTTCTTAAGGCTTTATGGGGTAGCCTTAATCTAACTCTTGATTTTAATCATTTTTCAGTCACGCAGTATAAAATGAGATATTGGGAATGTTCCTGAGACGACTTTTGAGTAGGAATTAGAAAACACAGACAGTTAAAGCCCCTGGGCTGCCTAGACCCTTTTAAATACCTTCTGGTAGGTGATGTTCTTGAATCATTGCATTAAATTACCTGTGAAATGGAGATTTTGCCAATGTTCATTTGAGGAACAAGTCCTAGAAAACATTCTGGCATTATGTTGTTGCCACCTGCAATTAATTGAGACGTGCTAATTTGGGACTTAGTCCTTACTTAATGCATACAACTGTACCCTAGCCAATACCCCAGATTCTTTTTCACAAAAACTGAGGAAATCTTACATAGTATGAGTAATAGTGCAGCGAAAAGGAACTCAGTGTTATAAAGAAATAGAGCAAGCTAATAAAAGAGTTTTTAAAAGAAATATGCAAAGAAGTAGGAACTTATTCTTAGATTGCCAGGGAGTTATTTTCTTGCACTAGGGGATCATTTATTGTTATACTGCCAATGTTGAAAAGGTGAAATTGGTGTAATTTAGTTCTTATAAAAAGGTACAGAGGCACTTAGAATAGGAAACTTTTTTTGAGTGACAGCTTTTTTCCTAAAGTATTAAGTGCATCAATTGTTCTATAAACTGAGAATCCAGGCATGTATGGTGGATAATAATAGACCCTTCTCATATTTAATGTCATTTTATTTTTTACCAATTACATGTAAAGATAGTTTTCAACATTCATTTTCATAAGGCTTTGAGTTGCATATTTTTCTCCCTCCCTTCCTTCTCTCTCCTTTCCCCAAGATAGCTAGCAATCTGATATGTTATCCATATACAATCAACATAAACATACTTCCACACTTTTTGTTGTGAAAGAAGAACCAGTATACAAGGAGAGAAAAAAAACCCACAAGAAAAATAAAAACAAAAAAGTAAAAATAGTTTGCTTCAATTTGCAGTCAGACTCCATATTTATTTCTCTGGGTGTGGATAGCATTTTCCATTGTGAGTCATTTGGAATTGTCTTGGATCATTGTTTTGTGAAGAATATCTAAGCCTATCATAGTTGACGTGGTTGATGGTGTCACCCTTTATGTCTAAATCATGTACCGATTTTGACTGGATCTTGTTATACACTGTGAGATGTTGCTCTGTTCCTAGTTTCTGCCATACTATTTACCAGTTTTCCCAGAAGTTTATATCAAATGGTGAGTCCTTTTCCATGAAGCAGGAGTCTTTGGTTGTATCACAGAGTAGATTACTATAGCCATTAAGTACTGTGCCCTGTGCACTTAAATTTTCCATTGATCCAACACTCCATTTCTAAGCCAGTAACAGTTAGTTTTTAAAATTACTACTTTAAAATACAGTTTGAGATCTGTTATTGCTAGGCCACCATTTTTATATAGTTTTTTTTTCATTATGGGAATATCATCAAAGGAATATCAATTCCCTTGATATTCTTAAGCTTTTGTTCTTCTAGATGAATATTGTTATTCTTTCTAGCTCTGTAAAACAATTTTTGGTAGGTTTATTGGCATGGCTCTGTATAAGTAAATTAATTAGGTAGAATTGTCATTTTTTATTATATTGGCTTGATCTAGCCCAGGTCAATTAATATTTTTCCACTTGTTTAGGTCTGACTTTATATGTGTGAAAAGTGTTTTATAATTGTGTTAAAAAAAAGTTCCTGGGTTTGTCTTGGCAGGTAGACTCTCAAATTTTATATTGTTTACAGTTATTTTAAGTGTAATTTCTTCTTCTATTTCTTGCTGCTGGACTTTGTTGGTAATATGTAGAAATGCTGATGAATTATGTGGGTTTACTTTATATCTTCCAGCTTTGCTAAAGTTGTTAGCTCTTCAAAGTAGCTTCTGATTTTGTTTGTTTATTTGTTTGTTTCTGAGTGGATTCCCTAGGATTCCTTAAGTATTCCATTACATTGTTTGTTTGTTTGTTTGTTTTTGAGTGGATTCCCTAGGATTCCTTAAGTATTCCATTACATCATGTGTAAAGTTTGATGCTTTGTTTCCTCATTGTCTATTTTAATTCCTTAAATTCTTTTTCTTCTCTTACTGCTTAAGCTACCATTTCTTGCCCAATGTTGAATAATAGAGGTGATAATGGGCATTCCTGTTTCAGCCTTCATCTTATCAGGAAAATTTCTAGTTTATCCCCAGTACCTATAATGTTTGTTGATGGTTTTAGACAGATACTGCCTATCAAGTTTATTCCTTTTCTGTCTAGTGTTTCTAATAAGAATGGAAGCTGTATTTTGTCAAAAACTATTTCATGATTTATTGAGATAAACATATCATTTCTGTTAATATTGTTATTAATATGGTCAATTATTTTCATAGTTTTCCTAGTATTGGACAAATCCTGTATTCTTGGTATAAATCCCACCTGGTCATAGTGGATTATCCTTGTGATAATTTTTCTGTAATCTTTTTGTTAATATTTTATTTAAAGTTTTTGAATCAATATCCACTAGAAAATACTTTTCTTGCTCTATTTTGGCTCTTCCTGATTTAGGTATTAGCATCATTTTTTCCATAATAAGAGGAATTTGGTAAAACTTCATCTATTTTTTTCCAAATAGTTTATATAGTATAGTATTTACTCATTCTTTAAAAGTTTTGTAGAAATTACTTGTAAATTCAACTGGCCCTGGAGATTTTTTCTTAGGGAGTTCATTGATTTCTTGTTAAATTTCTTTTTCTAAAATAAGGTTAGGTAGGTGATTTTGTCCACTTCTGCTAATCTGGGCAATTTATATTTTTGTTAATATTCATCTACTTCACTTAGATTGCCGGGATTAGTGAAATACCATTGGGAAAAATGGCACCTAATTGTTGCTTTTATTTCCTCTTTGTTTTTGATAGTGATAATTTGTTTTTCTTCTTTTTTTATTGAAAGCCAAATTAATCAAAGGCTTATCCGTTTTATTGTTTTTAAAATAAAACCAGCTCTTAACTTTGTTTATTAGTTCAATTGTTTTCCTGCATTACATTTTATTAATCTCTTCTTTGAATTTTCAGAATTTCTAATTTAGCATTTAATTGGGGATTTTTAATTTGTTAGTTTTCTAAGTGCATGTCCAATTCGCTGATCACAACATTCTTTATTTTACTCACGTAAGTACTTAGAGATATACAATTTCCTGTAAAAATTGTTTTGGCTGCATCACACAAGTTTGGGTATATTGTCTGATTATTGTCATTTTATTTGATGAATTTTTAAATTATTTCTTTCATTTGACCTACTCATTCTTTGGGATTAGTTTATTTAGTTTCCAATTTTTTTCTATCTTTCCATGGCCATTTATTATATGTAAATTTTATTACATCTCTTATAAAACGGAGAATAACATAATAGAAATATTTAATATTGTCTGAAAAGGTTGGATTTAATATTTCTGCCTTTTTGTATTTGATTGTGCGGCTCTGGTACATGGTCTATTTTTCCATAGGTGCCACATACCACTGCAATAAAGGTACATTCCTTTAGATTCCACTTAATTTTTTCCAGAGATCTATTATACCCAACTTTTCTGAAATTCTATTCACATTCTTAACTTCTTTCTTGTTTATTCTGTTGTGAGATTTATCTAGTTCTGAGAGTAGGAGGTTGAAATCATCCACTAGTGTAATTTTGCTATTTATATCTTCCAGTAACTCTCTCAATTTCTCTAAGAATCTGGATGCTATATGTTTACAACTGATATTACCTTGTTATCTGTGTACCTTTTGGCAAGATGTAGTTTCTTTACTTGTTACTTTAAATTATAGCTATTTTCATGCGTCTGAGATCAGGACTACTAACCCAGTTTTGTTTTAATTTGTTTCATTTTTTAATCTTCCAATGAATCATAATGTTTTCTGCTTATAAACAACATATTATAGGATTCTGGTTTTTGATCTGCTCTGCTGTCTATTCTTTTTTTCATGAGAGAATTCATCCCATTCACATTCACAGTTATGTTTATTAACTGTATTTCTCTCTATCTTATTTTTCCCCTACTTCTACTTTTCCTTCTCCTTACACCTTCCCCACTAGTGTTTTGCTTCTGATCACTGCCTCTCCTATTGTGCCCTGTCTTCCATAAGCCCTCCTTTTTTCTTTCCCCCTTGCCCTCCTATTTCATTCCTATATTCTATCCTCCCTTCTATCATTGTCCCTTCCTTTTCTTTTGTCCTTCTCTCCTAATTCCTTATAGGGTAAGATAAATTTCTATAATGAACTGAATTATTATGTTATTCTCTCTTTGAGCTAAATCTAATTAGAGTAAGGTGCAAACTATGATCAGGCCCTCCTTTCTTCTACTGTAATAGGTATTTTGTATCACTCCATGTGATATAATTTACTCTATCCCCTCCCCCTTTCCTGTTCTCCCAGTACAATTCTTTTTCTCCATCCCTTGATTTTTATTATATCACATCAAAGTCAACTTTTATCCACATCCTCTGTCTAATGTGTACTATTTCTATCTCTCCATATAGAGAAACAGTTCTCTAGCATTATAAGAATCATCTTCATATGTAGGGACATGGACAGTTTAACCTTATTCAATAGCATTTTATTCTTTACTGTTTACCTTTTCATAATTTTCTTAATTCTTGTATTTGAAGATCTAATTTTCTGTTTAGCTCTGGTCTTTTCATCAGGAGAGTTTTAAAATCTCATATTTCATTGAATGCCACATTTTTCCCATTTCCAAGTCTTCCAGTTCTTTAATACAGAAGGTGCTATGTCCTGTGTAATTCTGACTGTAGCTCTCTGCTATTTAAATTGCTTCTTTCTAACTTCTTGAGAATTTTCTCCTTGGCCTGATAATTCTGGAATATGGTTACAATACTCTTTGGTGTTTTTCTTTTGGTATCTCTTTCAGGAAGTGATCAGTGTATTCTTTCCATTATTATTTTACCCTTAGGTTCTAGCATACCAGAGCAGTTTTCCATGATAATTTCTTTTTTTGTTGTTCATTTTAATTTATTTTCTTGGTTACATCATTCATTT
>JAQQSW010015487.1:0-11878 GCA_028646575.1 Pseudocheirus occidentalis | reverse complement strand
TTTCATTTCTTTGTAACTGTTTAATAGTATCTTGGTTTCTCATAAAGTCATTTGCTTCCACTTGCTCCATTCTAATTCTGAAGGAATTATTCTCTTCAGAATGCTTTTGAGATTCTTTTTCCATCTGGCAAATTTGACTTTTTAAGGCATTCTCCTCACTGGCTTTCTGGGCCTCTTTTGCCATTTGATTTCATCTATTTTTTAAAGTGTTGTTTTCTTCAGTCAGGGTGTTGACTCTCTTTTCATGGTTTTCTCACATCATTCTTATTTCTCCTCCCAATTTTTCCTCCACTTCTCTTATTTGGTTTTCAAAGTCCTTTTTTAGGTTATCTATAGCTATTAGACGTTCGTCAAGTGTCTTGCAATCATTTGATGTGGGAGTTCTAACTGTGTTGTCTTCTTCCTGTTCCATGCTTTGATCCTTTTGGTCCACAAAAAAGGATTCTAAAGTTTTATTGCTGTTCTTATTTTGCTTCCTTTTCCTCATGTTTGCCAGTCAATTAATTGGTTGGTTTTTTTTTTTAGCTTTGTGAAACTCTGCTTCCAGGGGGGAAAGCTCTGTTCCAAATCGCTGGGGTTTTCCCAGCTGCCAGAGCTATTGGGGGGGTGTTGCAGCCTCCCATAGCTTTGGCTTGCTGAAAGTGCTCCCCAGGACCCTCACCCAAGACCATGATCTGAATCCAGGCCTCTCAACACAAGAGCACTTGGCCCTGATCAATCGACTCAGTCCCCCTGCAGGATCCACAGGCCAGAGGCTCGGAAGCAGCTCAGTGGGGGCATCTGCTAGTTACAGCAATTTCTTCCCTTCCCCCACTGCTTCCTTGCCCCGGGGGTAGTTTGGCCAAACTGTTTTCCTCCCCCAAATTTAGCTTGAAAGCTTCACTCACTTTCACTTACCTTTAATCCTGGCTTATGCAGATTGCTCCAGGTGCTTTAGATCTTCTCTGAAGCAAACTCACGCTGTGGCTTGGGAGGCTCGGCTCCTCCTGGTCACCCTGGACCCTTGCCATGTGGTGATTACAGGCTGGGCTGTTCTCAGCTCCAGGCCTGAGATGAGCCCCTCCTTCCAGCTGCCTTTCTCTAATCCCTATTTTTTACACCTTTCTTTAATCCCTGTTTTTCACACCTTGGTAGATGTGGAGTTGCTGGAGGCTGTAGCTCTTCTCTCTTGTAGACTGGCTGCAGCTCAGCTTGGCTCCTTCCTACCATCCTGGGGCCTGGCCAGGGTTTTGGTTTCAAGCTGGGCCGGCCTTCACTCCTGTCCTGCCGTGATGATCCTCTGCTGTCAAGCTGCCTTCCGCGAGAGATGTGTTTTCTGTATTTTTTGAGTTTGAGAGTCCTAGAATTTGTCCAGTGTCATATTTTTATGGGTGTTTAGGATAGCTGCATGGGAGCTGTGGGACACTGCTGCTTCCACCCCTCCCACTGGTTCTAATCCTTCTTTACAGTATGACTAATATGAAAATATGTTTAATATGAATATATGTGTAGAACTTACATCAGATTGCATGTTGTCTTGTGGTGCAGGGATCGGAGTGAGGGGAAGAATATTTGAAACTCAAAATCTTATGGAAGTGAATGGTGAATACTAAAAATAATTAATTAACATTTTAAAAAGCAAGCATTATATACAATGACAACACCCTCAAAGTATATATTGTTGTTCAGTCATTTCAGTCATGTCTGACTTTTTATGAGTAAATATGGGCTTTTCTTGGCAAAGACACTGGAGTGGTTTTGCCTACTCACAAAACTGAATATTGTAAAAATGTGAAGAACAATTTTTTTCCCAAAGAAAAAAATATAAAATCCATCCTCTCCCTGGTTCTTTGTAGAAACAAAAGTCCTTGAGTGTGGAAGACTACATATGATGTTGTATTTTTTCCAATGAGTTGACTGATTTTTTTTCCTGATTACTTTCTCTCCTTCCTCTTTAAAAAAATTTTATATGAAATTTATCTCTGGAAAGGAGGGATTACAAGGGGAAATATGGGAGATGTAAAATATGGCAATGCAAATCAATATTAAAAATAACACATTTATTTAAAAAGTAGTTTATTAAATTTTAAAAACCCTTCAATTCCAATAAAACAACACAAAATTGCTATACTGGAGAGAAGATTAGAGAACCATATCAAATAAAATGATAGACTCTCTCATAACCTCAAATTCACTCACCCCAGAGTAATACCTTAATTCATTAATATGTTGTTGCATCAAATTTATGTCATAAATGTTACATTCAAATATAAAATACAACTGTAAGTATAAATTAATGATCATTTTAAGGGGAGGAAGGAAACAAGGATTTATTAAGTGCCTACTATGTGCCAGGAGCAGTTAGGTCATGCAGTGGATAGAGTAAGAGTCCTAGAGTCAGGAAAACATCTTCCTGGTTTCAAATTTGGCCTCAGATACTTGCCAACTGTGTGACCCTGGGCAATTCATTTAACTCTGTTTGCCTCAGTTCTTCATCTGAAAAATGAGCTGGAGAAAGAAATGGCAAAGCACTCCAGTATCTTTCCCAATCAAAACTCAAATAGCATCACAAAGAATTGGACATTGCTGAAATTACCCAATAACAACAATACTATGTGCCAGGCATTTTACAAATATTCAATTGTGTCTTCATGACAACTTGGGAGTCAGGTGCCAGTATTATCCTAATTTTATAGTTGGGGAAACTGAAGCAGACATTTCCAGGATCATACAGCTAGTAAGCATCAGAAGCCAGATTTGTTCTCAGATGTTCCTGACTCAGGACCAGTGTTCTATCTGCTGTGCCATCTAGCCTCAATGGTCTACTATATTCCAGGCACTGACCATAGTATACTGTAAATAGCACTGATTTTAGTGGCAAGGACCGACAGTTAAAATCACAGTCCTATTTAATGTTTGGTTTTTTTTTTTTGCTTTTTGGAGGGCAGTTGGGGTTAAGTGACTTGCCCAAGGTTACACGGCTAGTTTTTAGTGTTAAGTGTCTGAGGCCGGATTTGTACTCACGTACTCCTGACTCCAGGGCCGGTGCTCTATTCACTGCGCCACCTAGCCGTCCCCACAGTCCTATTTATTACCTGTGTCACCTTCATAAGTCATTTAATTTGGGGGGACAAAATGAGATGATTTTGAATCCCATCTAGTGTTAAAATCCACAATCTTATCTAAATATGAAGGCATATGTGAAATTTATACACTCTAGAAAAAAAGGATCACTTTCTTTGAAACCTTTCAAAGAAAGCAAAATAAACAATTACATGATAAGGAATATCACTAAAATACCCTCTAGAGGCAATGTAGCAGAGCAAAGTGACACTAGATTTAAAGTCAGAAGATTAGTTTTTAAGTTGTCAAATTCACCTCTAAAACGTACTCACTGTGCCACTCTCTGCAAGTCAGCTAAGTTCTCAACTATAAATTGAGGAACTGTTGGCAACTTTCATTGACAGAGGAGGTCCCTTCACAGGGAGCTTCCTGCACTAAGGAAATAATAGGTCTGGGCACACACACACACACACACACACACAATAATAGCAGTAATATGCTGAGTTGGAAAGTGAGTTTCTCATAACTCTTTGTCTGAAACCCTTCCCAGTCTTCTCCGAACCCCTCTCTATTCCCAGGTTATTGGTGCCTTTTTTCTGTTACATTGTATCTACTCAGTATGTATCCTGCTTAAATCTTTTGGTGTAAATGTTGTCTCTTCCATTAGAATTTAAGTTCCTTGAAGGCAGGTACTCTTTTTGCCTTTCTCTGTTTCATTGTAGATAATTAATCAATACTGATTGATTAATGGATTGATTTATTATACCATGGTTTTGCACTTTATATGTTCTGCCTTGTATAATAGTTATTTGTGTATTTGTTTTATTCCCTCTATTAGACTGTAAGCTCTTTTAAGGAAGAAATTATGTCTCTTAAAAAAATTCATTCCCAGCACAGAACACATTGTCTTGCACACAGCAGGTACTTTAATAAACATGTGCTGAATAGAATACTTATTAAATTTTCCAAAATTCATCTTGATATGAGCACTTGCAAATATATAAAATCTCAAATAAACTGAAATGATTAAGGAGAAAAGGAATTCATTTTACATAACCTGAAGTGTCAAATTTAAGGAATCAGAGTAAGACGGATCTGAGTGCAAATCCCTGATTTTCAATTTACTAGTTGTGTGAGCTTAGACAAATCATTTAGCCTCTTGGCCTCATTTCCTCATCTGCCTATCTGTAATGAAGAAGATGGATTAGATGGTCTTTAAGGTCTTTCAAACATATGAGGAAATGAAAGACAGTGACTCCTACAATGAAGTAATTGTATGTCACAATTAGCCCTCTTATAAAAAGACTATTTGGGTAAAGGAAAGAAAAAAAAGTTTAAAAGAGATTGTTGTAGAGTAAGATCTTCTTAGTTCCCCAAACATGGAAGAAATAATTTGGTCCAAGCTTGCTCAGTGGTGGATGACAGCAGTGGAATGGAGGAGCCTAGAGTATTACTACATGATGTAATATATTATATAGGAAAAGTAAACTGGCAATTCTTCCATGTGTGTAAGACCAA
Organism: Pseudocheirus occidentalis; assembly: GCA_028646575.1. Taxonomy (NCBI): domain Eukaryota; kingdom Metazoa; phylum Chordata; class Mammalia; order Diprotodontia; family Pseudocheiridae; genus Pseudocheirus; species Pseudocheirus occidentalis. The sequence goes on along the minus strand of JAQQSW010015487.1, from coordinate 7,318 downwards.
GTATGGTATAAAGTATAGAATGCAATGACTTGGCCACCATCCTAAATTCTACCACATGAGAACATTTTCTTAGAGGATTTAGTTTGTTTATTCTGGCTTGCACAGCAGAGAGCAAAAGAGACATGAGTTTGAAGGGTTGCCACATGGAAGCCAGAACATACTTGTTCTACATGGCCCCAGCATGCAGAAGTAGGAGCAATGGGTAGTTCCCAAGATAAATTTAGCCCTAATATCACGAAAAGTTTCTTAGCAATTTGAGTTGCCCAGAAGTGAAATGGGCTGTCATAAAAGGTGGTGGGTTGCCCTTTATAGAAGGTTCTCAAGCAGAAGATGATGACTACTTTCTGGGGACGCTGTAGAGAATTTTCTTTTTGTAGTATGGATTGGACTACATGACCACTAAGATCCCTCCCTAATCTGACAACCTGTGGCTCTGTAAAGACTTCCCTCCCACCCATACCCCCCAGGAAATGTATCTCCAATTTTATAAAGGAAGACAATGAGAGAGCTATATTTCATCATAGAAAAAAATCACTTTACACTGTATATTTTTACTCCTGCAATCTAGATGTAAAATTGAAAATCAGTCAATAATTGTTGCTTCCTTACTCGTTAATTTAAAAAACTTAGGCTTTCTTTTTAATTTCATTATTTTTCCATCCATTTTATGGGGCCAGTTCTGAACTATTAAGAAAAGCACAGAGAATGGCAAAAAGGCTTCTCACAGAATGATTTAAATTCCTTACAGTTTTCACTTGATTTATGCCACTCTCTTGTGTGTAATTATTCCTTCCCTTGAGATTCTTTCTCAAAATACCATGAAGCTACTCAATGATTCATCCTCAAGATGCTATGAGACAGACAACTAAAATAGAGACAAGTGGTCTCTTTCCTAGTCGCTAAAACTTCCTAAAAACCATACATGCATAAAAATTATTGCACTTTAGAAGATTTTTTCCTTTCCTCCTCTCTCTTATGGAGACTTGGTCAATGAAGTTGCATCTTCAGATCATGTGCAAAATACTCTGCCTGCTACTGGCATGAAGACCCTGCTTTGGGAATGGTGTGGTGATATATCAGGGCCCTGTTCCCTGATTCAGAGCATGAGCAGGTATTCTGACTTAATATTATGTCTCTCTTATTTAAAGGCACCCAGGAAAGAAAGAGAAAATACATTGGCCATCGAGACCCTTTTGATGCATTCTCCGGATTTGATCAAATGCCTTCTCTTCTTTATGAGCTTAGGAGAAACAGAATACCTATGAATTCTCTGTGGATGGGATTCTGTTTGACCAAAGGGAGCTTGGCAAAAGGAGTACCTGCCTTCAAGGAACTTAAATTCTAATAGGAGAGACAACATTTACACTAAAAGATTTAAACAGGATACATACTGAGTAGATACACATTTTTTTCTTTCCTTAAACTCAAGAGATTTTAGAACCAAAATTAAGACTTTAACCAAAATTTAGAACCAAAATCTAGAACCAAAATCTAGAACATTAGAGAGTGTTCATTCCAATTTAGTCAGGTTTCCAGATGAGGAAACTGAGTTTCAGTAAACTGAAATTACTTGTTTAATAAGTTTCTTGAAGGCAGGAGCTGTTGCATTTCTGCTTTTGTGTCTTCAGGACTTAGTCCAGTTACTGGAGTGTTTTTGTCATTGTTATTCAGTCGTTTTGATCGTGTCTAACTCTTCGTGACCCCATTTGGGGTTTTCTTGGCAAAGATACTAGAGCAGTTCGCCATTTCCTTTTCTAATCCATTTTACAGATGAGGAAACGGAGGCAGATAGGATTAAATGACTTGCTCAGTTCACACAGCTAGTAAGTGTCCGAGGCTGGATTTGAGCTCAGGTCTCCCTGACATCAGGCCTGGTGCTCTATCCACCATACCACATAGCTTCAAATAATAGGTTTTTACTAATAATGATTATTGATTGATTATTGATATTACTCAGTAGTAGAGCTGGGACCAGAATCTTCATGCCCTTCTATGAAGGGCATTTTCTATGAAGGTTTTCGATCTTCCCCCACCCTCAGTGAAAATTTTATTGTTCTTAATGATAATAAATAGAATTTTGAATGCCTATATTTGTACCATGGGGATTTGCATGGGAAGGGAGGGTATCCTCCTTAAATGGTATCCTCTTTAAATGACATCCATTTAAACATCCCTGGATAAAATCCCTGGATTAAAATCCTGTGGATCCCCATATGACTAAATTGTGACACATCGATATAATGGAATATTACTGGACTGCAAGGAAAAAGATGAATATGAAGAATTCAAAGAACAATAATAACTATCATTTATATGGTGCTTTAAAGTTTTATAATACACTTCATAATATTATTCCATTTTATTCTCACTACATTCCTGGGAGACAAGTGCTATTATTAAGCCCACAGTTGAGGAAGTGGAGGCAGACAAAGGTTAAGTAACTTGCCAGCTAATAAGTATCTGAAACTGAATTTAAACTAACAGTTTCATGACTCCTGGTTTAGCACTCTGTCCACTGTGCCACCTAACTGCCATTAAAGAGGGTATTTATGAACTGAAGCACGGTGTAATGAGCAGAACCAGGAAAATATAGGGAGCAGCAGTAAATGGAAGCTGAACCCTGTACTATATCTTGAGCAGATTGCCAAGTAATTAATTAGAAAGCATTTAAAAAGTGCCTACTATCTTCTAGGTACCGGGAACATAAAGGGCCACCTGGTTGGCACAATGATCAGGAGAGCTGAATTTGGACCCAGGAAAACATGAACCTTGGACATCAACTAACTGTGTGATCCTGGGAAAATTACTTAAACCCTGTCTGCCTTAATTTCCCCATCTGTAAGACAGGAGTATAATAGCTCCTACCTCACAGGATTGTTGTGAGGATCTAGTGAGATAACTCAAACGATAAGTAAAATAAATCAAGAGAAATAAAGATAAATCAAATGAGAAAAGGGATGGAGAGTTCTGTATACCTTAAAGCTATGTATGCAGTCTAACTACCTAATTATTCATCTATCATCTAGCAGGGTGGGAAAAAGATGAAATTACTGAAGAAACAAAGACTTGAGCTTCTGAGCATTTCAATTTATTAAGCAATGCATGCCAATTGTCTAACAAATTAAGACCAGACTCTTCCTTCAGCTTGGGCTGGATCCTAAATACCGGACAAGACCGATTTTTTTTTTATACACTAAAAACAATTAATCAAATAAGGCCAATTAATTAAAAAGAAAATTAATCTGGATACAATATTATTTAAGGGACTTGCATTCTAATGGAGGAGAGAATTTGGACATCAAGTATTTCTGAAACAAGGATACCTTTGGGGGAGAGGCAAGGAGGTAAACATCAGCAGTTTTGGAAAATAAAACAGTCTTACGTCAAAGTGATACTTGAGATGAGTTTCAGAAGAAACAGAAGTTCCAAGAGCTGGAAGTGAGGAAGAAGTGCACACTTGTCATTAAAGAAGACCAGCACAAAGGCAGAGACAAGACACATACTATTATGGATAAACAAGAATGACAATTTAACTGGACTAAAGGATTGGTAGGGGACAATGGTGGTAAATAATGTGTGACAAGGCTGGAAAGGTGGGATGGAGTTGGCTAGATTGAGCAAAGCTTTAAATTCCAGGCAGAGAGATTTATACTTGATCCTAAAGGCCATCAGGAGCCTCTGGAGTATATTAAATATTACAAAAGTAGACCTATACTTTAAGGAATTTAGTTTCATGACTGAATGGAAGATGGATTAAAGTGGGGCAAGACTTGAAAGAAGGAGACCTATTAGGAGCTATTAGAATAATACAGTGAGAAGTGATGATATTCTCAGCTACATTACTATGGTGGCCTTGGAAGTAGAGAGAAGAAAATATACGTGAGGGTTGCGACAGAGGTAAAAACAATTACCTTGCCCTGGGTAAGAATGAAAAAATGAATGCTTCTCCATTCTTTGTAGAGGAGGGGGATTGTGGGTATGAAATTTTACTATGTATTCTCAGGTACAGTTGAGTTGACCAGTTTTAATGGACTTATTTTTTTTCTCTTTTTTTGTCTTACTGGAGATGGCTCACTGAGTAGGATGGGAAAGAGATAGATATGTTCAGAATGGAAGGTGATGTGAAAACAAAAGGTGTTAATAAAAAATATAAAAAAAACAATTTCCCACGCTGGAACAAAACTCTAGAACAAAGCTCTGGTTGGTTTGCCTTAAAATAAAAAACAAATTAAAAAAAGAAAGAGATCACTTAAATCCCTCCACCTCATCTGAATTCCCTCTAGATTCTAAACAAGGAAAGAGGCAATTTACATATATATCTATACATATAGATATATACATGTGTTTATTTATATGTGTATGTATATGTGTGTATACACTTTTTTTCTTTTTTAATGGGACATGTGATTTAATTGGCATAGAAAACTCCTAATGTGGAAACTCCATCCCCCAATGTTGTTGTTGTTCAGTTGTTTCAATTATATATGACTCTTCATGGCCCCATTTGGGTTTTTCTTGCAAAGATACTAGAGTAGTTTCCAATATCCCTTTCCAAATAGGATTGACTTGCCCAGGGAAACACATCTAATAAGTGTCTGATGCCAGATTTGAACTCATAAAGATGAGTCTTCCTGAGTTCAGGTCCTACTGTATAATTATCTACTTTTACAAAAGGTTGGCCACCAGACAAATCACCATGGGTTATATGCTTTTAACTCTATCTATCCTTTCTATATCTTGTTTGTACTCCCACCTCTAAATACTAGAAAGAAGCCTCTGTAATCCCCACAGTGGTACAGAGTACTTGCCTTTACATTCTGAATTCAAGGGCATTGTGATGCCACTACACAACTTTACTTGAACTTTTGCGTAGATTGGAGTAATTTACAGTTCATTTCTACAACTCCCTGCTAGGAACTGCATGTCATGCTTCAGAACTTGACCAACAGGGGTGATTTGAGGCCAGTCATCTAATAACATAGTTGAGGTATAGATCAACTGAATGCTGAGACATTTTAACTCAGCATTCAGATTACTTCTGTTTTATAAGGAATAGATAAGCTTAAACCGCTAAATAAACACCAAATAGAGTTAATTAATTATATTACTGACTCAATAAGAATTAGCCATTAGAGCAAAGAAACAACTAATTAAGAAATAGCTCTCAAAGGACTCTTCTGTCTCTGAAATGCTATGATTCTCTAACTATTAAATAATTTATTCATGTGTTTAATCAAGCTACTTGGTACTGATTTCTGACGAGATTATTCAGACTTCTTTTTAGACAGTTCAATGCAGCTTTCTCTGCTTTGTACCTGGCTGTAAATTTCCAAAGGAAATGGCATTTGATTAAGTATTCTCACTAACTCAGTTCTGCTTCACTGAAAGGTGCTTTCATATCAAGTGGTTATAAAGATGCGCTTGCTGGCTAAACTAGCCTGGTCAGCATAAAGGAGGTTTCTTGCCTGGCTCCAGCTCTGACCTTGTCATTTGTCACCCCAGTCAGGTGAGGTGGCCTCCCTACCTCCCACTGAATCTAAACCAAGGATTTCCAACTCTCAGCCTGAGATCTCCTTCTGGACTGCAGCTCCTCTTCCCCAAGTCACATAACACAGCCCTGTGTCCCTTTATTCAGATGAATGTGCCTATGGATTAATAAATCTTTGAGAAAAGCAAAGACTCAGCAGTAGTGCAAGCAAATGAGTGGAATAAACTTAAGACAAACTTTTTTTTTGAGGCCTGTCATCCTCAACTCTTCTCTCTCCATTACCCCCTCACATCTAACACCTAATCAGTGATAGAGTAGAAAAGAAGAATGGATTTGTAGGCAAATTACCTGGGTTCAAATCCCAACTCAGTCACCTCCTACTTACATGAACTTGGGCAAGTCACATCTTTAGGAGTTACTGTAAAATAAAAGTGTTAGGTTAAGATGGCCTCTAGGGTCCTTTCTGAATCTAAATCTATGAACCTAATAACATTATTCTCTGAGGAAGGAAATGGAAAACCAGTCTAGCATCTGCCAAGAAAACCCCATATGCAGTCATGAAGAGTCAGATGTGAACAGCAATAATAATATTGCTTACATTCATCTCCTTCTCTCCATTCACATGACAAGCAAATTTTTTCAGGTCCTGATCACCTCTAACTTAAATGACTGCAGTAGCCTGTTAAATGTTGTGCCTGTCTTTGGTTTTTCCTCTTTCCAGTCTGTTCACCCCACATAACAAACAGATATTCCTAAATCACAGATCTGACTGTTTCTCTCCTGATCAAGTGGTTCCAGTGACTTTCTCTTATGTCTAGAAGAAAACACAAGCTCCTCTGTTTGGCTTTTAAAGCCCTCCGCAGTATGAACCTAGACTACCTTTCCAGACTTTCTGGTTATAACTCTCATTCATCTGCTCTATGTTGTAGTCAAACTAAATGTTTCCTACATATTGCAATTCATCTCCCATCTCCATGCATTTGCAAAGGCCATTGTTGTTGTTGTTTCTCCTTAGTTCTGAAAGAGGACCAAGCACATCAGAAGGGTGATGTCTTGATTTGTAAATAAAGTACATTTAAGTGAGGTAGAGCTGTGTAAAGTCATCTGCCTCACTCTCTCCTCCAGAATCATCAGAGTCCAGTGATCAGACATAGGTCAACATGACTGGTCATAGCCCAGGATGCAGGTAGAGACCTTGGTCTTTTTAAGCTAAGGTCTTTTGCAAAGGCTGTACTCCAGGTCTGGAAAGTACTCCTTCCTCACTTCTTCCTGATTAAACTTCCAGCTTCCTTCAAATATCAGTTGTTTCCTGGGCTTATATGGAGTGTTCAGGCAGACTAGCACCTCTGTTACGAGGCTTGTGGAGCCGTTCTCAGGGCTGCTCATCCACCTTTGGTGTCCACCTCTCACCCAATTCTCACCTGTGGCTCCAAGAAGCTGTAGCATACATAGTGACCCCACCCTACAAAACCATCTCAGCAGATGGACTAAACCAAGTTCAGAGTAACCAAAAGGCCTGAAACATGTCAGTGAGTCAAGAAGAGTATCTACCCTAATGTAATGGGAATGGGAAATTGAAAATCCCTGCTTTGCCCCTTAATAGGCTGAATGTAGTCACATGGAGACTATGGTGGGAGGAGTTTGCTGAAGGGAAACGGAGCCCACAGGAAGCTGGGAATCAGAACAGTTAGATTGGGTGGGAGGAGAGAATTCATGCAAGAGAGACAGGCTTGTGAGTAAATATTGACCTTGTGGTGGTTTGTGGGAAGGTTAAAGGATGCTGTGATTCTCTGCCATTTTGGCTTATTAACTTCTTTGTTACTATGATGG
>JAQQSW010015485.1:0-11879 GCA_028646575.1 Pseudocheirus occidentalis | reverse complement strand
ACACACACACACACACACACATGTAAATTCACAGCATGTAGTTTAAGCTATTCCTTCAAAAAGTTGTTCATTTGTCTTAGCCATGACTGACTCTTCATGACCCTACTTTTTTTTGTGGAGAGATAATGGAATGATTTGCAATTTCATTATCCAGCTCACTTCATAAATGAGGAAACAGAGGCAAACAGGGTGAAATGCCTTGCCCTGGGCAACATAGCTAGTAAGTGTCTTAGGCCAGATCTGAACTCAGGGAGATAAGTCTTTCTGATTCTAGACCCAGTACTCTTTCTACTTGCCCCGCTATTTCATTAGATCTTCATAACGAATATGTGACATAGAGCATATTGTTTTCTCCATTTTTTTTAGATAAGGAAATTGAAGCCATAAAAATGTTAGGTTAGTTACCCAGGATTATACAATTAGCAAGTAGTTCAGGCAAGTTTTGAACTCAGGTCTTCTGATTAAAAGTCTACTGTTCTATCCACTATTCCATCTAGTAATATCCTCATACAAATGTGGCTTCTTCTGTCTTGTTTCAGAGGGCATGTCCCTGCCAATATTAAGTCTATTCCCTAGATACCATCTCCTCTTGGATTATCCAACACATTTATCTAGGTGTTATGTCTCTCTCTATCTCCCTGTCTCTCTCTGTCTCTGTCTCTGTCTGTCTGTCTCTGTCTCTGTCTCTGTCTCTGTCTCTGTCTCTGTCTCTGTCTCTCTCTCTCTCTCTCTCTCTCTCTCTCTCTTTGTCTTTCTCTTTCTCTCCCTCCCTCCCCCTCCACTAACTACAAAAGCTTGGAAAAAAGTCTTCCCTGTATCCAGCTATTCCATCAAACTAATTATTTCACATCTTTCCTTTTGATACAGAAAAATAACCATCTATATATAGATCTGTTTTACTAAGAGTGATCTTTATTGTTTTCTAGTTCATAAAGGATATGTTTACTATTTCTGAGTTTCTACATTTGTGAAATTTTTGTAACATGGTATATCATCAATTTTTGTAAAGTTGTTGTGAAAACTGAATAAATATACACTATACTTTCTGTTCCTTTTTAGTAATAATCAAACAGTAATATATCTTATATTAAATTTAATTCTAATCCTTACCTTTTTTTTGGTCTTTGGTGAGATTGGTCAAGGTTGGAGAGGAATACTGAAGTGCCCATCTACAGTAGTTTTACTATATTTTTATGCTACAAATCATTTTAAGTATTTAGATGCAAAGCCATTCAGAGCACATATATTAATAATTTTTACTAATTCATTGTCTATGGGGACCTTAAACATGATACATTTTTGCATATTTTTTTACCATTAACTTGCCTAAGAACAAGATTACTACCTCTGCTTTTTTGAGTTCTCCTGAAGTATAATGTATATGGTTCCAACCCTTTACCTGTGTGAATCTTTCTTTTTCAAGTGTGTTTCTTCTAAATAATACACTGTTGGATTACATTTTTAAAATTTTTTCCGCTATTCTTCATTTTATGGGTGAGTTCATCTGATTATACTTACATTCACAAATGTAAGTAACAATTGTGTATTTTCCCCCATCTTTTTGTTTTACTTTCCCTTCTCTTTCCTCTTAAAAAGTATATGTCAAAAATTTTTTCTTCTTAAAAAGTATATGTCAAAGCACAGAATGTTCAGAAAAAAAATGTGTGCTCAATGCTAGTGATCCATATTTTGTGCAATATGTTTCTGTTCTACTACTGTTCTTTCAGTCCATAATTGTTGTTTCCTGCCCTTTCTTTTTTCCCTTTCATTCTCCTTTATTTCTTTTAATCCATGTTTTACTTTCTAAAGATGGAGTTTATTTTAACTAATCACTCTTTAAAATTTCCACTCTTAATGCTCCTCTCCCTTCTCTTTTCTCTGCCCCCACTTGATTCCCACTTGTTTAATGTATTTCCATGCCAATGCCAAACTGTGTGTGTGTGTGTGTGTGTGTGTGTGTGTGTGTACACATATTCAGCCTTTCCTTGTTTGGTTTGGTTCGTATGAAAGTGAGATTCAAGTGTAATCATCTCCTCCACTCCTCCTTCATCTTTTTATAGTGTTCTCAGTCACTCCAGTCACTTAAGATAAGATAATAAGCATCCTGCTACTCTCTCTTTCTTCCCAAATGTGTTCCTTTTTATTCTCACTTTTTTCTCTAAAGAACATCAAAATATGACAAAACTAGTATAATTCCCTCTATGTTATTTATTCTTCCTGTGAACTTTGAAGATATTATGGTTTTGAGAGGACATGTTTCGTTTTCCCCACTAGAGCTCACATTTCATTTATATGATCATTTCCTAAACTCTGGCTTCCTTTCTTCCAGGAATACCAGTAGAGCTTGTGGCATATCCAGGAACTTCTTATATATATGGGCATGAAGTGGGAATTTGTGAGTCCTGGGAATCATTTCCAAAGCAGCAGAGTCAGAAGAAAATTTGAAAAAGTTCATTAGAATATGGTGAGATAGCTAAAGAATTGTATGGGGGAATCTTTGAGAGAGATTTGATGCCAAAGAGGAATACAGAGTTGAAGTGATATTTAGATAGAATAGAGGAGTCAACAGGGAAGGTCCTTTTTTGGTCTGGGGAGATCTGACCATTTTTATAGGTGAACAGTAAGGAGGAAGTATGGAGGAAAATACTGAAGCCACAAAAACAAGAGAAGATGACTTCTGAACAAGGACCTAGACGTATGGAGTGAAGGATGCGAGCAAAGTGAGGAGAGATGCTTTGGAATCTAACCTGTACAACCTGCTCCCAGATCATGAGTGTTTCTAGCCTCCTTAGACTGTTATTCCGGGTTTTGACCTTGTTCAACCTCCAGATATATATGTTTGACCTCCTTTGGTTCTAGCAATCCACATCCTTGATATGTGCCTTAGTTTTCCACATAAAGCTTCTGGCTCCTAACTGCCTGGAAGCTTTCTGACTGAGACTTTTCCTCATTCACTCAAGACCGTAATGTATCAGACAGTACCATAGAAACTGTCCAGTTTGTAAGCCAAAATGACCAACCCAGGATTAGGTTCCTAGGTGCCATATAGGCTCATGGAATTCCACTTTTTTTACCTTCCTCCCCCACCATCTCATCTAGCATTTCATTTGCATCTCAGATATTTATTCTGAATCATTTTGTACTATAGGTATTTGAGGATGTTTGACTTTCTGGTCAAAATATACCTTTATAGGTATTTGAGGATGTTTGACATCCTCTTCTTATGTGAAGTCGTGTGAGGGCATGGAGTGTTTTTACTTAATTTTCCTAATAACCTGATGTCTTACGCATAGTAGGCATTTAATTGGTGTTGACATTGGCTTTCCCTTTGGTCCAATTTTGAGGGACAAGAAAAGAAAATCTATATTGATTTGAAATTTACATTATTTGGTTATTTATTCAGATACCAGTGGGGGAAAAGTACATTATATACATTAAATTTGGAAATTCTCTTTTGTCAAACATTTATATTGAGTCTCTGGTTTTATTAATGAACTTAATTAGAACGTGGTATTTGTTTAAATTACTGTAGTGGCAACAAAACATTAGAAAGCCAGGGGAATATTTGTTCACATCATTCATATAGACTGTTTCCTGGGGCCTAGAACATACTGTAGTATGGGAGAAGGTTACCAATTTTCTGATTTTTGAAAATCACACGTAAAATCTCTTCAATGGCAATCAGTGATGCTCCACTGATTTTTTGCACAAACACACACTGACCATGGGAACCATTACCCTTTTCCATGTCTATTGAATAAACCAAAAGTAATAATGAAGCCCTAAATTCCTCCTGGATCTTAGCCTATGATATTTGTAGGAAATGACAAAAGTCATTTTCTTAATTATATCATGCTTGAAATTGAAATAGGATAAATAAAACCAAACCCATGATTCTGAGAAACAGTGCTTGATGATGACAATACTTTTTGAGGGGACTAAAGCCTGCTTTTAGTAAATTTCAACTTTTGCATTCCATGGCCTTCTAAGCTGTTTTCTTCCTCTCTCCCTCCCTTTCTCCCTTCCCTTTCTTCTTTCCTTCCTTCCTCATTTCCTTTCCATCTTTCCTCCCTTCCTTCATTTCCTTCCTTTTCTTTCTTCCTTCTTTCTTCCCTTCCCTTTTCCTCCCTCTCTCCCTTTTCTTTCTTCTTTCTTTCTGTCTCTGTCCATTTGTCTGTCCTTTTCATCAGGCATCACAGATTCAAGTGCAGCCGAACTCGAGAACTATTTCTCAGGGTGAACAGTTGATCATCTTACCTCATCTGACCCAGGACTGAACTTGAAACTTGAATCATAGATGTTTCCCTCTAGCTGAGATTTTTAGCATAGCCAGCATGAAGCTTTCTTTGGTAGCTGGCTTGATTCACAGATTGAAGGTTAAGCTATTTGTGTATACACATGTGCTTTAAATGGACCAGACATAAGTCTATTCCAACTACATTCTGCCTGATGTAAAGACATCAGGATAATTTATTTTAATAAATGTAGCCCTCAGTCATTTCAGCTACCTTGAGGGAAAAGCACCAAACACTCTTGAGAGTAAGAAAATGGAGAACCATGAATCCCCATACATTTCTCATTTATCCATGCTAATTAAGACCAAGCATTTGAAAGTTGCAGTCAGAGGGAAAATTAAAGCCAATTAACCCACTGACGAAGATAATTTTCAATATTCCATCAGCAGGCACACATTTTCACCAGTCCTTCTCTGCCTACTGGAGTGAGCTGCTGTCTGTAGGTAGTCACAGCTTTAAAAGGTAGAGAGGGGGGTGGTAATCCGCCAATTCTACAGGTTCTCATTCCATTTTTATTTGCATGTCTCTTTTTAAAAAACCTACTTTGAATTTTCCTTGGCTGGACTAGATTACATTTGTGGGACCTCTTTACAATTAATGTGAATAATGTTCTTTTTTAACTCATTAGAGAATCTGCCTACAGTCTGTATTAAAGGTTCTATTTCCACCAAATCCAAAGAAGTACTGGGGCTTATTTAGGAAAGAGATTCATTCATGACATTAATGGTTGAATAATTTCAACATTTTTAGATTGGACTAGTGTGGCACCTTACATAAACTACCATATCTTAAATGTTTCTTGAATATATTTCCTATTGTTTTCAACATTGACAGTTTGCATATTTATGCAACTTGATATTCTAGACACACAGATTCTAGAATAGATTCCTTCTGCTGATATTCTGATCCCTTCATTGTCCATACTATGCCATTCAATCAGCTGGCACTCTTAAAGAGTCCCCTATGTGCCAGACACATATAGAATCACAGATTTAAGATTGGAAGTAGCTGGTCCAATCCCATAATTTAACAGATAGGGAAACTGAGACCAAGTAAGGTTCATTTATTTACTTAAGATCATACAAGTAGCCAGAACCAAAGGTAAAACTGAACCTATGTCTTCTTCAGACCTCTAAAGATTGCTGACAATGCATAAATCAAGGGGATCCAACTTGGTCAATAATTTCTTTGAGATGTTCCTTGTGATAAAAAACAAAACATTTTTATTTGTTAGAGATGGTTAAACCAGCAGTAACCTATATACTCCAAATATATATATGCAGCTATAAAATGCTGAGGCTAAGTAAAGAATATGTCAAAAGGACACCTAATCTGTACAGAATGCCTTCTGTGGTGTCCCATTTCTTGGCATGACACAGAAGAACACTGGATATAAAGCTTTAGGAAAATCACACTTTTCCTGTCCATCTAGAAAGATCTCACTGCTAGAAGAGCTCCTATTTACTATGAAGAGAAGTAGTCCAGATTTGTCCCAATTAACCTTGTAACGAGCTGTACTCCAATGCTTATTAATGACAGTAATGAGATGCAGGCAAGACAATGCATTTAAACATCATTGGCATATAAATTAAATTCACATGCACTTTAAAAGGAATAGATACCTTTATGTACGGGACACGAAGGGAAATTATTAAGAGGCGATTTCATAAGAAAAAGCTAATTAGAAAGAAAATTCAATACTTTTCTCTCTCGCTCATCTCCATCAGTGTTAGAAACAAGTTTGACCATGGCCTAAGAAATGGATCCCATTGAAATTACTGTGCAAGGTATGAAATTAATTTTATGATTGTCCCAATGGAAGCTATAGTAGCTACAAATACTTATAGGCCCATTATCATTTTACTCTATATTGGCCTACATTTTAATTTGCTTGGCTTTCTATCTAAAGCTTATGAATAATTTAAAATAGACCTTCCCCTGTCTTTATAGTAACAGTGATAGATAGAAGAGTAAGATAGGCATTTTCTGTACACAGAATCCCAACTCAAACCTTTCTTTCTTTCTTTTTTAAGAAATGGGAACATTTATACAGATGGACTATTGAAAGGCCACTTTCAAAAATGACACAATTAAAAGTGCAGCTGAATGTTTGGGATTTAGGCTGTGTGGCTTTTCCCTCTGCATGGTTAGGAGCAGTGTGCAAATCCTCCTGTAAGGAATATGGGGACTATAGGCCCACCAGTAAGGGCTATCATTCTGTCCATAAGACAAATACTTCAAAAGGAACAGAGGCCCAGATTGTTCTGATTACAACATTATACCCCTCCTGAGCATAGCTAGAAAAATATTATTCTATTTTAAAAATGCTTGTTAAATGCCTTCTATGAGCCATGTTCCATGTTAGACTTTGGTGATATAAAGACAATCCATGCTCTTAGGAAACTTACATTTCACTGCAGAAAAGTCTGTTCCCAATTATGTAAACACAAAATAGATAGAAACTTAAAAGAATAAATTTATAATAAACACAAAATAATTTTGGGAAGAGGGGGAGAGGAACAATAACTGAGGAAATCAGGAAATGCATCAGGAGACATTTAAAAGTAGCTAGCAGGTTCAAGAGAAAGAGGTGAGAAGAAAAAGCATGCCAGGAACTAGAGATAGCCTGGAAAAAGGAGTAGGAATGGGCAGTGGGATGCCATGTACAGGGAAGTACACAGAGTTTGGTTTAACTGGGACATGAGTATGTAAGAAGACATAATATGAAATAGTCTAGAGTTCAATCTGAACCAGATCGTGAAAGGATCTAAATCCGCAGAGGTTTTGTTCTTAGGTAATTGGGAGCCACTGATATTTCTTGAGTGACGTAGTGACCTGTTCAGACCTGTGCTTGAGGAGGAAGACTTTGGCAAGTATGTGGAAGATGAATTGGAACTAGGGAGAGGCTAGAGAGAGAGAGAAAAGTTAGGAGATCTTTAAAATACAATAGCCAAGCCTGACCTGGGTGCTGGCTGACGGAATGGGGGGCAAAAAAGCACCACTGAAAAGAAAAAAACAAAAAAAAAACCCGGGTCTTCCCTCCTAGCAAAGGCTGCTTTCTGTGATTTTCCACCGAGTTCAGTCAAACCGGGGGCCTACTGTTGGAACAATAGCAGCCGAGAACTGAGATCCTCCCACTCACCCATGTAATAAACATCAAGCAATCAGTTTGGCACCTGACACTAAGTACAATGGAGTAAGAACCACCATCAGAAATCAATCAAAGCCTCTTTTTATTTTGTGATCCATTAAAAAAAAATCCCCCACAACCGAGAGAACCAAGGAAGAAAACCAAGCTTCCAAACAACAGAAAACCAAATTAGTAACAGCATACCCATTGCCAAGGGCAACATACATTTGACAGAAGACGGGATGATGACAGATGAGGACTCGTTCCCAGTCTAAATTCTGTCTATAAAATGAATTCATAATGTCTTAAATATTATCAACCACACTTCATTCACCTTCCTTCCATGGCAGCTGCGGGGGGCTTTGTCAGCAGAAGGGAACAGAGGTACAATTTTCTGTAATTTTTTCTTGTCCCCTTCATCCGCCCCCCCCCCCATCTCACTGCTGACAGCAAATTTTGTTGCTTTTCTTCTTCATCCTGCCCCCCAGGGACTTTTTTTTCCCCTTAGGCTCATAAGACTTTATCTTTTTTTCTCTTTAGCTTTTATTAAGCTCTTCCACATTAAGCTCTTCTCTTACCATGACCATGAACAGATTAGAAAGGTGATAACCTATGAAATGACTTGCAATAGATATCCAAAGTCAAAACCACTCATTTATTTTTCATTTTTCATTTTTTTCTCATGAAAACGTTTCTCTTCATAGAAATAGAACCGTAATTTTTTTAAGAGCCGGAAGGCACTTTTAAGAATCATCCACTCCCTCCCACCCAATTAGAGATGAGCAAATTTAGGCCTAGAGTTTTGAAGTGACTTGTCCAAGATGTCATAGTCATTTAGAATGACAAACAACTTGGAATCCTGTCCTTCTGACTTTTAATCCCATTTAATCCAGCTCTCTTTATGTTTTCCATATACCTTCATTGCCCTTATATTGAGAAAGAGGGAGAGAGAACAGGAACAATGGAGAAAAAGGGACTTAGATTTGAATCTTGGCTTGCTACCTATGTGACCTGAGGCCAATCACTTCAGATTTCTTGCCTCACTTTCTTCACCTAAAAATAAGCGGGGTTGACTAAATTATCTCTGCTATGCTTCTCATCTCTGAATTCAGAGTGCTTTGACCCCTGAGGCCCCTTTTAGTCCTAGAGGTATGAGAGTAGGAATCTTGGAAGAGCTTGGCTCCAGGCCCACAGTAGGCACTTGATAGTTATTTCCTTATAGGTGACTCACAGCCTTTCCTGAGATCCTATTGTTAGCTGTCCCAGACTAACCTGTTTACTGAAGCTTTTTTTTCAGCAATCAACAAACACTTTTAGGCATTTCACCCTGTTCTAGGCTTTGTGTTAAGTGCTGTGAATAGAAATACAAACAGAAAGACAGTCCCTATATTCAAGAAGCTTACATTCCCCATCTAACCTAACGTTTTTGAAATGGGTCTTCAATATATCTTCAAAGGAGGCAACTAGGTGTTTTAGTGAATAGAGTACTGGCTATGGAATGAGGAAGAACTGAGTTCAAATCAGACACTAGTTGTGTGACCCTGGGCAAGTCACTTGACCCCATTTGCCTTAAATGGCGAACCACTCCAGTATCATTGTCAACAAAACTCTGTACAAGGTCACGAAGAATTGGACAAGACTGAAGGATGACTGAATGAATGGTCATATCTTCCAAAGTGATAAAACATGATGGCAGTTAAAAGACTTGACTTGGAATAAGGACAACCTGGGTTCAAATTCTGCCTCTGACAATTACTAGCTGTGTGATTCTGGGGAAATCACTTAGTTTCTAAGTGTCTCAAGCTATTTCCTAATAAGGTACTAAGTCACAGATGGTCTGCAGTCTGCATTGGTGGAAGAATTTATGAATTGATACAGAGAAAAGAAATCAGAATAAGGAGAATTTTATTTCTAATAATTAGTCACATAAATGAAAGTAACAATAAAACAAGGGTCAACTAACATTAATTCTGATGTCCAATTTTGGTCTTGGAGAATGGAGTGTAACACTATAAGTAAAACGACTGGCACTATTGGAACGTTATTATTATTATTATTATTAATTATTATTATTATTATCTGTGTCACATTTGACAGAAAAGTGGATTTCAGATTTTCCAAGAAGTGGGACCCTATACACAAGGAAGACTTGATTTGGAGCAGTAGAGAAGCCAGAAAATGACTAAGTAGAACCTGGATTTAGAAGCTGCACATAGAAAACTGAGAAGTCAACAGAAGCAGAGAGGCTGAATGGAGATAGAACAATGTCCCAGCACATTCTTTGATCAGACCCTATTTAAGAGTATGTATAATTCATATGGGGAGCTGATCTGATTGGAGGAGAGATCAAATGTTGGGAGCTGAATGGAGAAAGCAGAATTCTTTGCTTTTTGATTTGATTGGTGAAAGATTGCCCTGCTGTATGGAAATATGTAGTTTGAAACACCTTGGAAGCTTCCCTACATTTTCCTTGACTCATCTCTGTGGTCTAACCCTTTGACGTTGAAGAATAGTCCTTAAAAGTTTTGCAGATACTAGGTTTAAGCTGTCTCATTGCCCAGACAGGGGGAAAGAATTGGAAAACTCTACAGATGCCAGGCTTAAAGCTGATGGTGATGATGTTAAAATAGATTAATATTGTGTCAGCTCTCTGAAAGACTTCATTCAACATGCAAACAGAGATCCAGAAGAGGAACAGTCTCATACAACAAATGATACATCACATTCCCTAAAAAGATCAAAGCCTACAGTCCAGAGTTGTAAATTGATTTGGGCACATGTCTAACACAGCTATGTTTCTATAAGTTTATGTCTTATATTCCCCATTAAACCATATGCCGTGGGAGAAGATGATGAAACATGTTTACGGCTGGACCGTTATATAATAATTGTTATTACATTTTCTTCTCTAAGTAAATGGTTCAAGATATTAAGTTGATGTTGTTCTTTTGGATAATTTGTTTAAATAGGGATCACATCAATAAATACTATAGAGAGTAGTTGACATATCATCATCTCCTACTAGGGTTACCCCAGTGAATTGTATGGCCCCCTGTTCAAGAACCTCCACGCCTCTATTTCTGTCACATTCTGAAACTTCCATGGACACCCAAACTTCCTCACTCTGGATCCTTTAGCTAACCCTGTAGTCTTCTCACCCTGGTTTATCCTGTCACAAGACCTGTTCCCTTCCCCTATTGATGAGTTCTTGGGACATTTATTTTGAGGAGAAGTCCAGGCTGGCTAACCTTTATTGTTATCTTGAGTCAGTTCCTGACCTTCTTCCTGACTTTTCTCAATGAGGATATCTTCATCAAATCTCACCCCCAACCTTTTCAGCAACCTTTTATGTATCATATTACCCATTATAATGTAATCTTCTTGAAGGCAAGGATTGTTTTTTTTTCTTTTTACTAGTATTTGTACCCATAACACTTAGCACAGGGCCTAGCTCATAGTAACATTCAATAAATACTTATTCCTTTTGTTCTTTCCCTGATCTTCCGGTGTGAGTTCAGGTAATGTGAATGAACCAGAAACAGAAGACATGCTTATGGTCGGTAATATGTCCATACTACAAATGCGTTTACTTTTTGGTCCAGACCTGGGATTTCATTGGTATAGGGAAATCTTGGTGAGAAAATCCCCTTTACCATCATAGCTTGTTATTTGCTTTACAACTTATCTTCTGAGAGAGTTGCTTGGGGCATTCCAAAGTTAAGCTCTTTGCTGACTGGCACACAGACAGTTTATGTCAGAAACAGAACCTGAACTCAGGTCTTCCCAACACCGGGAACATCTCCTTCTCCACTATACCAGATTCCTTTACATATATATATATATATATATGCACATAATCACATAGAGAGAGTCAGCTTGTGTACTTGATAGAAAGCTAATCTCAGAGTCAAGAAGACTGAGCTTAAGCTAAATTTTGCCTCTGACAGGTCCTGGATTTGAATGAGAAGTCATTTGCTTCTTAGTGCTCTGTACAAATAACAAATGTGATAAATTGCAAAATGGTTGCTTTTCTGCATTGGTATAGGGGATTTCCCGAGTGAGAGTTCTAAAAATGGAGTCATTGGCCCAGGTCAAACACGAACAATAATATACACTCATAATAACACACCTACACATATACATGCACACACTAATTTATACTTATATATTCAAATATATCACAATATGCACATTTACATGTACACATATATGAATCATATACATGTACATAGATTTATACACATAATTTCTATGTATCATTTACATGAATTGGTATTTATTTATTGGATAGGTAGCATGGTATATTGGATCAAGTGTGGGACTTTGAGTCAGATTCAAGTACCCCTTCACACACATAATTTCTCTGTAAAGCTGAGCAAGCCCCAACTTCTCAGTGCACCACACAGTTCTCTAAGATTCTAAGTTGACATCTCAGAAAGTCCAATGTGGCCCTT